>APFE030758823.1:2987-14864 GCA_000404065.3 Pinus taeda | reverse complement strand
ACCCATGAATAGACCTTGTCCTTCCTTTGTGCTAAAGTCCCTCCTTCCTTCAGATCCAGATCTGCATCACCATCCAATATACCAGCTCTAGCACTTTCTTAGATCTTCAATTATAATTCAGATAGTAATTTGCCACAAGATCTCCTTCTCTTTTATAGTCCTAGGCCTTCCCCAATACCATGATCCAAAACCATAACATTTCAATACCATGAACCCAAAAACTGTGGATCGGCACAATTGATGAGACGCCATGGTCCAAAACATAGGTTCAAGTTCCAAGATCTAACTGCCATGGACCAAAAGAGTGATCACCAACATATACGTGCTTTTGTAATGTGTAACCCGCGTGTATACGCGCCTTTGTCTAGATTAACCTGCGTATATGTCTTTTTCTACTTTCTGAGAGCCTGATCTGAGATCTATTACCAGAGAGGGTTGCCATCAAGGACAACACCTGTGCCATAGCTCCAAACCTGTGCCATAATGCCAACAATTACTTTACTCATTTCCTTGTGGTTTTGTTTTGTTTCTTGTAACATAATAATTCCTGGCTTCTCAGAAATGATAAGATCCCTTAGGGTTGCTACCTTAGAGGGGTGCCCAAGTCCCCTGATTTTCCAAGATAATATTTTCATCATTGGATATCCAATGTGTGAGGAGGTGCTCACCCCCCTTGGTCCTTGTTGATTGCTTCTTTGTCATGTTGTCCCAGGATATAAGTTTCTATGGTTGTCTGAGTACCCATTGCTATGTCCTTTTGTGCATTCTCATCCCTATGCTACTTGGCAGATTTCCTGCCTGGGCCAGGTTTCTTGGAGGGTTCACTATAACCCTCGTGATCTTTAGATGAGCTTATGGTAATTCTATTGAGGGGAGGATCAAGGAGAGGCTAAGAAGGAAATAATAAGAGGAAATGAGGATTCGATAGTGTCATGGCGTTGGCTTTCAGGGAAAGGGGGCTCCTAGGGATCAGGGGGGGAGAGGACAGAGAAGGGGTTGGATGAGGGAAGGGTCTTGGGATGGGAGAGGGGAAGTGGCTTAGAGGGAGCAGGGGAGGAAGGGGTGGGTTGGGCTACAGAAGAGGTCGAAGGGCCTGAATCAAGGGGAGCTTTTACTGAAGAGACCATTTTATTTTTTTGACCATTTCCCATTGTTCTTCTTGTGATCCATTTTCTACATCAATAAGCTTAGTGCATCTATTGGCAAAGTGGCCATATTCGTGACAGACCTTACACTAAAAGGGGATTTTCTCGTAATCCAGTTGTTGTATGTGGCTCCAGTCATCCACTTTAAGCTTGATGGCTTCCGGGAGGCCTTTGCCGAGGTCCACTTCAACGCAGATCCGTGCATAGGCTTGCATATTTTCTTTTGGTTCACTGCGATCAATATATTTTCTGACTGCATTCCCAATAGCGCGAACCAATTCATCTCCCCAAAAATGAAGAGGGAGGTGAGGGAGACAGACCCAGATCGGGACAGCATTAGGAACTTCCAGCTCTGGATCAAAATCTAGGGTCCATTTGTTGAGATACAGGCCCCTTAAGTCCATGAAATAGGGCCCATTTCTGAAGATTAAATCCTTATCTTCTTTAGTTTGAAAGTGGAAGGTGAAGTACCCTTTCCCGCAGAATCTGATGGAGATTTTCCCTTGTATTTTGTCGGACCAGTTCCTTTCAACCCATCTTTGAACAATTTTTGGAGATGACCAGAGGCCGGTGAATTGACCTATAAGTCCTCTTTCTACCAGGGACAGGGCAGCCATGCATGGGAGATCTGGGGGCAGGCTGACCTCCTGAAGAAAATCCAACTTTTTGATAAATTTTGAGATTGCTAGTCGGGGGCACTGTGGGGACAACGATTTAATCTGTGTTGAAAAAGCCTGCTGAGGATCGATCCCCTCCGGTGGAGCTTCCAGAGGGGCCATGCAAGGGGTCGAAGCTCAGTCTCCTACGCTGTGATCACTAGCGCGGCTGCAGCTCGGGTTGCACAAAACCCTATTCCAAAAAAAAAATTTTATTAAAAATATTATTACCTCCAAATTTAAGGATAAATTATGGGATGATAAGGATCTAGAGGGAAAAAGGAAGGTAAGATATTATAATGAGGTGATCCAATCCACCCTTGCTAACCAAAATTATATTTGTTTCTTGACCAATAATAAGAAGAAAATGAACATTGCAAATATAAGAACTAATTCTCATGAGCTCCATAGTTAAACAGGTTGTTGATCTATTCCCAAAACACCATGGGATGAAAGAATCTGTCATCTTTGGTATACTAAGAGGGTTGAAGATGAAAAACACTCTCGTATATTTTCCAGCTCTTACTCACATCCATTCTCATTTTAAAAACATTTTCCAAACTACCAACCTTCTTGACTTGTTAAGTCAACAAAACTATAGATAATCTTGGAGTGCTTCTTTCCCTTCTTTTTTATTATAGAAATAAATTATTAAGGAGTTGCAATCAATCTCTTAATTTCTTAAGGGTTGATACACTGCATTGGTCATAGTGGATGTGCATCATCATCATTAATTATATTTCATTATAACTAGCAATTGCATCACATGTTGCAAAGGAAACACCATAAGGCGATAGCGTAGGAAAGAGTAGAATAGAAGAAAGAAGTTCTTAGTAGTCATTGTAACTTATTGGAAATGATTTATTGACTATTGTGACATGTTTGTCCTTTGGTAGTGCTAAGTTGGATTAAATTATTTTGAGAATGTTCATTTCTTCTACAATCATTTGCAATCAAACATAGTAGTAAGTAGCAAAAACCAAATTGGGAAAGATGAGTTCCTTTACAACAAGACCCTAAAGAAGAAGTGATTAATGCAAACTAAGCAGTGACAATGTTGGCTACTCTTAACCTTCTTCCCTTACCTGAACACCATCAACAATGCATTGGTTACCAACATCAAAGGGATGCATAACGAACAAAAACATAATTGCTTCAAAGGCTATTTTCTAGGTATTCTTGAATATGAAGCCTGTTAACATCAATTGAGATGATACCAACAAAATGTCATGGCATGTGGCAATCGCTAAAACAAGTAAAATAACAATTATCTTAACTAAAATGACAATCACATTGGTAATTTCAATTCTTACATTAAAATATTTATAAGGTAAATCTTGAAATATATATATGTGTGTGTGTGTTAAAATTTTCCAATCTAATTTGTGTAGAATCTCGCAGAAATTTCTTGGAATCAGAGAAAAATTTAAGGATGCAAAATTATCTTTAAGTTTAAAACATTGGTGATTCTCACTAGTCCCGAATATGAATACTATAAAATGTTTATTGATGTATTTGTAAAATTGTCCAAATTTATAATGATTTTATATATACTCTCTATATAATGTTGGTGATTTTTAGGGTACAATAATTTTATATTGTAAAATTTGGGCGAATCATTTTTATAAAAAATGGAATTTGGCGAATCTTATTTTTTGAAAAATCATGGAAAATTAGCCCACTTGCGAATATTAGCCCCTAGAATTTTCCATGCTTGGAATCATAAGTTTTAGTTGTAAAATTTCCACAATCCTAGTGTCTTAGGGGTAGGGTGTTGAATCCATATATGTAGTTAAGAACTCATTTTAAACAACAAAAATAATATTTGGCCAAAACAAATGATCAAATTCCAGCGAAAAACTCCAAAAAATAACATGTTTAAATACTACATTTTATAACACTTTTAATTAAAACTAACAAAATATATATGTTTTTGTAGTGTTTTGTAGGTTCAATGTCTTTAGACTCATGCTCATTTTAAGAACCTCTTTTTCTCCATGTGTATCGTTTTTTTCTTCTTTGGGCTAAGAACTGATACACATATAAAGAAGGCCTGTAAAAGTTGTAGTGTTTGAATTTGCCACAATGTTTAGAGGTTTTTTATTATGGGTTCTTTGATACTAGCCTTTATGTTCCTGGTATTCTTAATTTATGGTTATTTGGTATATGATATTTTTAGTGAATTTCTTTGTAGGTGATGCTAACACCTTATATATGTTGCATTCTATATTTTTCTATGGTGTTTTAGGAGTATTAAATCCATTGGTTTTCATAGAATAAATATTCTGAGATGGTTCTTGTATTCCTATCACTTTTGTTCTCCTAGTTGATATGCTTAACAATTAGTTGATGCCCATATGGGTAGGGCATGTCCTCTTTTCAGGAGAGAGTCTCCCCCCATTTTTTGAGTGACCTTTTTGGATCCTTTTTAATGAGGTGATTTGAATTTTGGAGAGTGCTCTAGGTCACTGGCACTACTACAAGTGAAATTTTAAGCGGATGGATTGTGGTGATGAAAAAATTGTGAATGATGCAAACCTTCTGGTAAAATAAAACGGGTTGTGTTCAATTAAGCTATTTTTTTTTTTTACTTTCAAAATAAAATATTTTTAAGGTAGTGGTTATGGAATTTGTTCTTTGCAATTAATGATATTTTATTGTTAAATGACAATCTTTGGGTTCCATAAAGGTTCTTAGTTTTAAAGAAACTTTAAAAAATGCAATAAAATATCATGATCATCGAAACATGCTCAGATACCCGTGTAACAAAATCGTATTATTAAAAACATAGAACAAATTTCAAATCACAAAACTAAACATAGATGTGGAGGATAAAGGAGATAAAATATACTCACTTACAACTCCCTACATAAATACAAAGAGCACAAATATCCCCACACAAAGGGCATCCTTTCCTTAGACTATATGTAACAATAGGCTTACATTCTTTCATAATGTTAATGCTTCATTTATAGCTATAATACAAGGATTGTTGCAAGTAGCCATGTTTAAAATTTTTACAGTAACCAACATGCAAAGTTATATTGTTATAGTAATTGATCTTGGTTTCCAATTTCAGTCTTCCAAATGTTCTATCTAGGTTTCTCTCCATAGTCGTATTCACATCTACATTTTGTAGTCGCAAACCATAAGTTGTCGTTCTCCTCTACAATAACTCTTGTTATTTTCTGTAGGCCCCCATAAACCTTCTTTCAAATCTTCATTTAGGAGTATTATTGTTTGCAAGATCCCTTTGTAAATTTCCAAGGAACTTGTGCATGTCATCAACCTAATCACAATACTGGAAGTTTGCATCCTGCAATCTTAATAATTTTTGCAACATTAGTTTACAGGTCCAAAAAAAATTGTAATAGGACCGTGTGATTTTGTGGAACTCTCGGAGAAATTTCTTGTGTAGAAATAAATTTAAAGATTGAGAATGCAATTTTCTACTAGTCTCCTATGTGTCAATGCCAGAGTTCAACAAAGAAACATTGCACTCCTTTAATCGGATCTAGATTACTTATGAGTTTTCTTGTTTCCATAAAACAACATGCACTTATACAACAAATCTTCACATCATATGATATCTTCTAGTTAATTCCAATACTTGATTCCCAACTTCCGATGGAGATCATATTCATTAATTACAATGTTGAGATATACAATCTTCAAAGTTTACAACACTTTCGTGAATGACCATACTCATACTCATGAGCTACCCATTGCTAAAAAGTCTTCCATGGGTTCCTGGAACTCATTTAAAGTGTCCCAACAAGACTTTTAAATACTTAGAAATCTAGTCTGGACCATTTATGAATTTCCAACAACATTTCTAGCAGCTCCATGCAATTTGAATTGAGGCCATAAAGACTTATAAAACTTGATAACAACACAACACTCCTATTTTATCTCACCCTCTACCTTGTTGCACATAACCTGCCAACCAAATCATCAATCAACATTTCTAGAATGTTCTAACTTTTCATATGGTTGTTAATCTCAATTTTTCTAAGTTGAAATTCTGTCTTCTTCCAAGATAACAATTGTTAAGACTGTCCTAAACAATGAAAACTAACATACAACATCAAAACAAGCCTTGATATCGTTGTGTCAAATTAAGAGAAATAAACCATAAAATGGACCAAATGTTCAATTACATAAATAAATGTAAATGTGTAGGATAAATGAGTCAATTTGATTAGCTTAATGCTCCGTTATCAAGTGAAAATAACATATCTACTCACAAGGGCATCCTTAGACACACCTATCAACTAAGTTTCATAGTTTTTCTACATCATCTTTTATAACAAAAATCACATGGAACTCATCTAACAGTCCCCATAATTGTAATACAGGGGATACAAATGAATGGTAGAGCATAGAACCCAAAATAGGTATGCAACGATTAGCTTTCCAAATTTTCAGATGTCAAAATTGCAGTGCAGTTTGATTTTTGGTTGAGCCAACAAAATTGATATGGATTACCTGGGGCAACAAACAGTACTGAATGTTAAGTTCCTCAAAAAAATTATTCATCTCTAATACAAGATCAAATCTTTGATTCAATTTGTCACCCATGTTCTGATGGTTTATGATGTGTTGGGTATACAAGGCCATATTCATTGTACTAAGGTTTTGTACATATAGCACCACAATGAATCAAAATGAATGGAGAACTTGTCCAATCTTGTAGCAATGCATCAAAGTTTGATCCTCTAATTCGTCTTGGAGTGGAGATGCCATCGACTTGAAAGGACTAATCAATTTTTTTCCTTGTATTTTCATCTGAGAATGGTAAGGAAATCCATGTAATAGTGTGGGGTATTCCTTAAAATACCACTCATCATGATCGGTTGAAATGAAGACAATTTTGAAGTCCCACTTCTCCAATAACGCTTTATAGATTTCAGAAAAAACATGATGAAAAACATACATGGAGGACACCGATGGGCAGAAAAGTATAGACCACATATTTCCCTTCCATTTCTTCAACTTTCACCTATATACTACATTGGATTCAATATAAGGATGAAATTTTCGTGTAAACTTCAAGTCTGATTCCATAGATCTCAAAGCTCTTAGAGTCGTATTTTCTCGAGAAGTACCATGGATTAAGCTCTAATTTTAGCTTGGGGGCGTACATGATTCTTGTCAAGCAATAAATAATTAGATCGACCATGTTTTCTCAACACTGGAAGTTGATCGAAGATATGAACGGGGACTACCCTTATATAAAATCCCAATTCAATGGTTAATCAAAGCTATGAAAATGTTGTAATGGATTGAATATAAATAGACCAAAGTGACTCAATTTCTCTTATTAAATAAAAATAAAATGCCATGAGGCCAGTACCTTGAGAAAATTGAATCAAATGGGTCAGTGATTGATTTAGTTAGAACACTTTTCAAATGCTTTAAGGCTATCAAATTGGCTAGTATTTTCTTTGGGAGAGAAAATAATGCAGTATGAGATCGTGAAAATATTGTAATGCCTTGCTCGATTTTGTTTGCATGTGCTTGTAGAATTGTAAGTAGATTTTTAGATTCTAAGAGACTCAAGAAAGCCTTGAATGGACCAACTAATGATGGCAGAGCTATCAGATTGGTGAAGATCGGTGTTAGTGCTAGTGTTGGGGTTGGGTTCAATGTGGATGTTACTTTAGTAGTCATAACTACAATTCATCCATTCTCATTACCATGACTACCTCCCATTATTCCCAGCATAACTATCAAATAAACTACTATCTTGATAATTTCAGTACAATTCTTCATTGTTACTCCAATTGGATCATCCACACCACTTGATCAAAAAATAAAAGGAAACAAATTTAGACATGAAATTGACTACAAGTAATTGAAATTTATTCAAATTTCAACCTTGTAGGTAATTTTGATCCAAGTCATCACTCCCCAGAGTAGAAAAATACTTACTCACATTCCTATCCATTCTAATGATGTAGCTCAGTGGTAAAATAGCATGTCTAATTATGTGAAATGGGCTTGTCACACTAATAGAGTGCTTGTCCAATGTTGTTTTATTTTCACCTTCTTTCTATGCCTAAGGCTGAAAGCTCCCATCATCTACTCCTAGGATGAGTGTAAGTTGCTACTTATAGTAATGTAAGCCATGTTCTGAGTGCCTCCTAAGAATGATAGAAGCCATTTATGAGATTCAGTGAAATCCAACTCTTGTGGATTCTGCTTCAAATGTGCAAAGAAAAAAGTGTAGTTCTAGAAGTGCAAGAGTCGAAGAATAACCATACCCAGCCTCTTCCTCTCACAGTTATGTCAAAGTATGCACTATGGACCACATGGAGGGTGTGTAAAGTGGAATTGATTTGCAAAATTGTAGATGAAATTGGTATTCCCGGAGTCTGAGTTAATTATAGGCTTGGTTTAGAGAATTAGTGGCTATTTTTTTGTTATTTTAGGGACAATCATAGAACTCACATTTTCTGTATTTCTAAATTAATCTAGGACTTATGAGTAGTGAATAATTTCCCCTTGGAAATGCATGTAAATGACAAAAAGTGGTAAGAACAAATTTTGAGAAATTGAGTTCATAGTGATATCCTTTGTTCATTTATGAGTGCCTATATTTTTCTTAGCGACTAATGTTTTGACAATGTATTTTAGTATTTAAATGAAATAAGCTTCTACTGGAACAATAAATTGTGTATTTACAAGTTTTGTATAAGCTCCAACAGACAAACAAAATAGGAATGGGCCGAAACCATGACAAAAGAATCATTGAGAAATTCATTCTAGTAAAAAGAAAAACCTCCATATGAAATTACCAATTAACGCAACTATAGTAACTCATATATCAATAGCAGTACTAGGCATTCCAATTATTTGTATGAATGTAAATAATCACATATATGTAATAGTATAAATATTTTCTTATTCTTATTTCTAGTCTTTGTCATCCATATTTCTATGACTTCTTTAGATGAAGCATCTAGAAAATTTTCTTTCTTTTTAGCCTTGATCTATGAATCAATATCTTATCCAACATTTTTAATATGATGTACAAGTTTTCCATCTAATAGTTTTTAACATTTAAATCTACATTGAAAGATTCAAATCATCATTTCTAATGAAATTATCGATAGGCATAGAATTTTCATGCCTAAATAGTTTTGGTTGCATTCACAAATTTGTTCAAACCCAGAGACCCCATAATTGGGGGATGGAGAGAACTTTGAACTTCACTTAGAGAGAAAGAGATGGGGAAAAACATGTGAACTATGTTCCTTCTGTGTCGGTAATCCAACGTTGAAATAATTTGGTGTGTGTAGATCCTTATAACAGGCACTTCGAGTGGCCCAAAAAATTTAACTAAGGTGGAGATTGAATAACTTTTGCAACATAAAAATTAAAAATCTTTGCGTCATAAAATTGATCCAACAAGATATTGGAAGATTTGACATCTTTGTGAATAATTGTAGGGATGTCGCAGAATTCAACAAGAAACTCAATTTACACTATTTTAAGAGAAACCATTCTTTATTTGTTTGTGGGATCAAATGTATGGCCTTCCCACGATAAATGGAAGGTCATTACAAGATATGACGACTAGTTTTTGAAATTTGGGGAAACACCTTCGCTAAAGGAAACTGCGAAGGTACCTAAAATATGTTCATGGGTTATAATTATTATTTTAAAGATCAACAAGTTGAACTATTGCACAAATCAAGATTCAATTTACATTTAAAACAATGGTATCTAATGGTGGATGAACTCTCAATCGCATAACAATTGATCTAATGGTGCAGAGGGATGTAGTGTGGCAGTTGGGGGAGTTCGTCTCAAAGGTAAATGCCTTACAATATAAGGGCAATAACTTATGACATAAATAAGCTCTTAGGGATTTGTGAATGCAACTTAAGAAAGTTATATTTTTTGAGGTAATTGGTTTATATGGAATCCAAAGCATTGGAAGTCATTGCCCAAATTGATCTAGAACATATACTAAGTGAATATATTTTTAATGTTATAACTTATGCTAGTCTCATATATATAGATATATATATATATATATGTGTGTGTGTGTGTGTGTTAAATCATATTGCAAAGTTGCATGCTTACCTAGAAAAAGCACTCAAATTAAAATTTTCCAACTTCTATGATCCCAATATCCAAAATATGAAACTCTATAAATCTAAAGAGAAAGATTTATGGAAGTGTGATATTTAAGAGTAAAAAAAAAAAATAATAAACATTTTCTATCATTTACTTATTATTAATTGCTAAAATAAAAACCCAAAATTGAATTTATTTTACTAAGGAGAAATCTTGTAACACAATGAGATGTTCATACTTAGACTAAGGCCTTGATATTTGTAATAAATTTAGTTGAGACAATATCTAATGAATCAATGTCATTTCATACGTTCATTAATTAAAAGTGATATATAAAAAAAGGAACTTTATTAAAATTAATATAGATTTCCATGATTGATTTATTTTTGACTCAAAGTAAGAGACTTCCATAATATATGGAAAAGTTTATTAAAATATATCATATTTTAAAGAACATACTACAATCATTTATGTATTCAAAAGATTCTCTCTACATGGCAACAAATAAGTTAAACTAAATTAATAATTACATGCATATTGCTTTCTAAAATTATCTTCCATATTTATATCAGTGGAGTACACTTGCTTTATATTTTAATGAAGGAAGCATGTAACCTTGCTTTATTATTAACAAACCTAGATCTATCTTAACTCTAGATTTACTAAGCGCTTCGAGAGATCAAATCTATTTTCACTCTAAAAGAGAATTTTACCTCGCAAGGTTTAATCCCTCATGATCTTGGGTAGATCCTGAATTAAGATGGATTGTTGGCTCCTTTAAAAATAAAGAGAAAATATATAACTTTTAACTTCCTTCCAACATGTAATTACACTATGATGAAAAATGTTAAAATTTGAAAAGAATAAAATCTTTGAAAATAAAAACCAAAATCTTTGTAACACAATAAGATCTTTCCTACTATGACTAAGGTCCCATCTTTGCAGTATATAGAATTGAATTTATTTTACTAAGGATAAATCTTGTAACACAATGAGATGTTCATACTTACACTAAGATCTTGATATTTGAAATAAATTTAGTTGAGACAATATGTAATGAATCAATGCCATTTCTTTTAAAGTAAATGAAAGTACTCATATATTTAGTTTTTTTTAATATTTCATATGTTAAATAATTAATAGTGATCTATATAAAAAAAGGGGAAGTTTATTAAAATTATTAGATATTTCCATGATTAAAAAAAAGAAATTATTTAAAGTAAGAGACTTCCATAATCTATGCAAAAGTTTATTAAAATGCATCATATTTTTAAGAACATACTATAATAATTTATGTATTCAAAATATTCTCTCTACAAGACAACAAATAAGGAAAATTAAATTAATCATTACATGCATATTACGTTCTAAAAGTATCTTCCATATTTCAATAACTATAGTACACTTGCTTTATATTTTAATGAAGGAAATATGTAAACTTGTTTTATTACCAACAAACCTAGATCTATCTTAACTCTTGATTTACCAAGCATTTAGAGAGATCAAATCTCTTTTAAATCTAAAAGAGATTTTTACCTCATGAGGTTTAATCCCTCATGGGCTTCGGTGGATCCTAAATTAAAATGGATTGTAATTTCCTTTAAAAATAAAGAGAAAATATATAACTTTTGACTTCCTTCCTGTAGGAATTTACAGGGTAAGTTCCTCAGACAGAACACCAAAAGGACACCGCTCACAAACAGATCACAGATCAATACACCAGTATTTTGATTTGGTTAAAACCCTCAGAGAGGGAAACAGTCCACGGCCTGCGCCAACATGGCTACTACAGGAAATTTATTAATAAAGAATGAAAATTTACATAAGCTTCTCTCATGCACGGTTAACCTACAAATGACCCTCCATGCGCTCTAAATAGAATTCATGGACCAATCGGGTGTCAAGCCACGGATCAAGTGTCGGTAATACCGATGAGAGAATGAACTGTCGGATCACTACATATCGTGACCGTCGGATTGTAAGTTACA
>APFE030758821.1:98203-125530 GCA_000404065.3 Pinus taeda | reverse complement strand
ACAATCCCTTTGCTGCTCATAGACAGTCAAAGGCTTCTCACAAACCTTCTCCTCTGCCCTCCAAGCCTCCTATTTCCTTGCGCAGTTTCTCCGAGGGTCCAATGCTACCACCTGTGTGAATTTACCTCTCACACAACACATTAAACTCAAAAGTAACTGCGCAGTCCTGAAGGAGATAATTCCTTCTGCATGGATGAGTTTCCTATATAGGAAAATTCCTCCAACTAATAGTACATTGTCCCTTCCTTTAATCTCAACTGGGTCTCTGACTGAACTTACATGCATGAGTTATTTATGAGAAGTTATCTGAAGTGCAGCAGTGACATGCATGCATGCATTAAATAATTGAACTCACAATCAGTTCCACAAACTGTTGGAACTAATCTAACTAGACTTAACTTAGATAACTGAGCTAACTAATTACAACTCAAAGTACAATTCATCCTGATCTTCTTAATCAAGGGATAAATTCCTCAATCAATGGAGAAATTGTTGCATGCCTTCACATAGACTTCATGTTTGATTTTCTACAACTAATTAATTCAAGATGAATCAATTAATTATTTTACAAACAGTTGCTAAAATCAAATTTGAATTTTACTTCTCAATTTTAGTTCAGGGACTAATTAAAATTGGAATCTATCCCGAAATGTTATTTTTAGCACTTCCATTTTTCATTCCTTGTTGCTATGTCCAACACTGGTACCCGAACTTATATTTATAGCAATGTTATTTTTATCATTTCTTGTTTCCATTTCAATACTCCCTCTCAACAAGAAAGGCATTCAACTCGAACCTGATCCTGAACCTTTGGAATGTTCTGCATGCAACACTTCTCCCAAGTGTTATTACTCCAACAACTCTAGAAACAAAAACTCTCCCAACTAACCTCCCTGTTGGGCTAGAAGCATCCTTTGATGTTGAAGCTCCATCTGCCGCTGATAAGTGCTCCCTCTCTGACCTCTGAGCTACTACAACACTCCATGCATCTCGCACCGTTGCACACCTCTCTATGCCATCATGTATTGGTGCAACACTCCTATGCATCTCACATTGCTGCAGCTTGCTAGCTCTGCACAGTCTTGGGACTCCTGCACTGTAGCTCTCTCTAATGCTCCTTCCACATCTGTCTCTACCCAATTAGCCAGTCCTGCTACTCCTCGTTGGGGCTCTCATATCAAGGTCTAATCCAAGAGGCTGGGTACCTCGAGGATCCTGCCCCTATTTCAGCCTTCATGAGACTATCTCTTCACATCATCCCACCTTACACCTAGAGGTATGGTTGCATGTGATCCCTTTTCCCACTTGGCTTGAAATTCCCCCCTATTGGAGGTCTCTGCATGAGTGGATGCCTCCACTTTGTCTCCTCTCGTCTTCTCTAGTTGTGGCTGCTCCACAATCTCCTGAATTTGCTTCTCCAATTGAGACTCCTCCACAATTGTGTGAGACTTCTTCTGGTGCTACATGTTAAGAGGTAGTGTACTCTCCCTCTCAACCACCAAGTCTCCAATAGTTTCCTTTCTCCTCAAGGCTTTGCATGCATCTTGAACCTCAAGAGCATACAGGTTCTTGACTCGTGAATCGATCTGCTTCACCTATCTCATGGTGAAGTGTATAAGGAAAACCTTTCCCTTACTGAAGACTACATCACAGCCTTTGTCTTCCAGCATTGCAATCGATACCAAGTTTTTCTTTAGTCTTGGCACATACTTGACATCTGTCAAGGTAATGCGAGCTCCATGCTCCCTCTAAAAAACAACTGTGCCTACACCTAAGACACTATACTTTTCATCATTACCCATCTCTAAGAGTATCTGGAGATCTTTATCCTCCAAGGTACTGAACAAACTCTTATCGTCGGTCATGTGGAATGAAGCTCCACTGTCAAGAAAGCAACCGCAACCCATCATCGATGAAACCATGCATGCGATGAGGGTGAAATCCAACTCGAACTGTGAGGCCAATGCCTCACCTTCTGATCCTTCCTAGGATCCTTTTGTGGATTTCTTCAGTGGACAATTTGTAGCAAAATGGCCCACCTCACGACAATGAAAGCATTGCACTTTCGATTTGTCAAACTTCTTCCCACCATGGGAAGAACTCGATTTGGGATGAGAATCCTTCTCCTTCCCTTTCTGCACCTTACTTGCTAAGGCGCAATTTTCTTCATCCTCCTTGGATGAAGAACCATCTCTGGGGCTTCTTCTTATCTCCTCCTGCATCAGATCCGACCAAAGTCGTTCCCAATCTGACAGTTTCTCTCTTCCATTTACTGAGTCTTGGTAACTATGCCAGCTCTTAGGGAGACCGAGAAGAGCAAGACTCACCATGTCATTGCCAGCTTTCATGATCCCTACACTTCCAAGCTCATCCCTGCAGGTGGTGAGCTTGTTCAAATATGTAGAGATCATGTCACCCTTTTCACACTTGATTTTCCGAAGCTTGTCTTTCAACGCCAAGTTCCTCAGATCGTTATTGTTCTCATATAGATCTTTCAATTTTTTCCATATCGAAAACGGTGTCTCCTTCCCATGGAAACTCGACACTATGTGGTCTCAAACTCCCTCGAGAAGGATTCTCCTTGCTCTAGCCACACATTTCTTCCATTCTGCCAATTCTATAGCATTCACTGTTGCCGGCTTGGGGACTTCTTGATCAATGAAGTCCTTTAGACTGTTATCCTCTAATACTGCTTCCATGCGATCCTTCCCGGATGTATAATTCGAGTTTCCATCAAGGGCATACTCGAGTCTTAAACCGTTGAATGCCATTGGTGAAATTTAGATGTGATAAGAACTCGATTTCTATATTCAGGAACCTCAATAAAAGTATTTTCAATAAAAGTTTATTTACAAATATTTCAAAGTATGCTTGAAACCCTTCAAAAATTTCACTGGAAAGGTTTTGTATGTAAATCCTTATTTAGTTTAGAGGAATCTTTAGCAAACAAAGACAAAATGCAAAACCCTAGAGAAATGATGGGCATAAACTTTAAAGTTCCTATGGCATTTTCCAATGCACAAATTGCAACAAATCAAAACTTCATCTTGCAGGCACGATGTTTTAAGTGTTTTCACCAAACCAGGCCTCCCAACAATTGCAAATAGATTCATGGAACTTGGTTTCACAAAAATTACAACAACTAGCACAACCAATTTGTTGAAAATGGAAGGGACTCCAGTGGATAGAGTTTTGAAATTCCATGAAAGGTTCCCCCATGTAGTGTTGCAGACCTTGGTGATACCTCATTAAAGATAACTCATTATGGAATTTGTTATGTCGATGTTACATGGAATCAGAATAAACTTATTGATTCAAAGTATCCATTGGTGCCATTGCATGAAACTATTAGAAAGAAGTTGGCATCATTGTGGTTTGTTTTAAATTTGGGAGCATGTTGGAATGGGTACATATGACAACTATCATCAATGTGAATGTTGTAATGAAAGTATAAAATTCAATCGTGCAAAAGGGTTTGTTTCCACTTTTAATGCTATCGATGTAGATGACACGGTAACTAAAGAAGGATATTATAGTCACATTATTGTTCACTGAAAATAATGCTTTAAGATACTAGGAAATCTACCACTAGATTTAGTTGCATATTTTCTCTCTATAGGAATTATTATTTACAGCCCTATGATTCATCATCACATGAATCATGAAGGAAAATATCTTGGATTAATTAGGATAGGAGGACTCAATCATATGGCAGTAAAATTTGGAAAGTATTTTGGAATAAATGGTACAATTTTGAACACATCTACATAAAAGGAGGATGAAGCAATTAACATTCTTGGTACATATAAATTTATATTGTCATATGATAAACAACAAATGGAGGCTTCATTAAATACCTTTTATTTCATCATTGACACTATTTCATGGGACTACCCAATTGATCTTTATATGCAACTTTTAAATACTAAAAAGGTGTTTTTAATTTTAGGTTTCCCAATGAAATCATGATCCACCCTCTTAATTTTATTACGAGCATGAAGTCAACTATAGGGAGTGTAACAGGTGGCACCAAAGATAGGCAAGAAAAGATTGAGTATATCCAGGCATTGAAGTCATTCTAATCCAGTATATTGATGAGGCCTTTGAATGAATGATAAACAAATATGTAGGATGATAGTGCTAATCAAGGATAAAACACAACAACCAACAAACAGACTCCATACAAGCCTATATGAGCTTGCAATGACAATAACAATATTTGTTTACCCTCATATTTATCTTTATTTTGTTGTAAATATTTTGGCATAATTTTAAAATGGTAAATGTTGAAATCCATTTGATATTCACTAGGAACATTAAAAGTTCTTGGAAGTTGAAAGGTCATGGGGAAGTGGACGAGTCACATGCCCCATCTCCATAATTTACCCTCATGCCTCATTCAAGAGGGAATTTTAGCACTTGAGCTCTATTAGCATTTAGATAGTTGTTTGTGATTCAGGAGTTGAAATCTATCTTATCTTGGTAGCTTTCAGGCTGAATGGTGGTCAGGCTAGGGTTTTGGTCTTAGAGATGATATGAGTTGCCCTCATTCCACTATTGGATTTTAAAGGGATTGTGGAGCATGTGCCTTGAATGGAAGCAATATTAATGAGAATCTTGTACTCTTTGCATTAATTCCTATGCATTTTCATGTCATGTTTAATGGCTAACTAATACCTTTATTGCGGGTGCATGTGTGTTTATGTTAATCAACTAATTCATCGCTTATGGATTTCATGTTTGCTTTGAATCTTCGATTTCTTATTTTACGCTCTGCCGGTAACTTATTACGAGTTGCTTTTCAATTAACTTCTGGCACTCTTATTATTCAAGTATGTCTGAGATGGTTTAATCTCACTAACCCTTCTTGGGGCATGCTTCTTCTTATTGTTTTTTTCTTACATTCTTGTATTTTTCTCTACAAGTTGTCAACTGTGGGTTGATCTTGTCTCCTTTTTCCAACATTTCACTCTTGCTTTCATGCTAACCTCTCTTCATTTGAACAACCTAGAGTAAAAGAATCATATTGACAGTTGGGACCACATACCAGATGGAGATCCTATCCCAAACTGTGTGAGGCCTAAATGGGACCTCATACCGAGGAGACCTCCTAACTATTGGTGGTACATTTTTCCCCATCAACATATTTGGCGCTAGAAGGAGGGTAGATGGCAAGTTGACCTTGTGTAGTCTTGTTTTAAATTTTTTATGTTTAAATGGCTCCTTCCTAAATGCTTATTTCTGTTGAACTGTGGCAAAAAGAATATTCAAATTTTAATTTTTCCTTGAATTAAAATTGAGAATTAAAATTCGAATTTAGTCTCACCAGATACTTGAAAAATTAATTAACTCATTTTGGATTAATTAGTTAGAGAAATTCAAGCTAGAAGTATTTGTGAAGTCATGCAACAGTTATCCCTTAATTAAGGTGATAAGGATGATTTATAATTGAGTTGTAATTAGTTAGCTTAGTTAACCGTGTTAAGTCCAGTTAAATTAGTTCCAAACAGTTTGAGGAACTAATTGTGAGTTCAGTCAGTTAATGCATGCATGCATCAAACTAGTGTACTCCAGATAACTGAAGATTCTCTCATAAATAACTCATGCATGTCTATTCAGAGTTCCTATAAGGCAAACTCATGAATGCAGAAGGAATTCATTCCTTGAGATTTGTGCAGTTTTACAGGGTGTATGATCAGTGTGAGTGATCAGTGTTACACTTGGTAATAACTGGATCACCCATGAGAAACTACACAAGGAAATAGGAGCTTGGAGGGCAGAGGAGAAGGCATATGAGCAGTATATTTTGTTTGTGAGTATCAGTGAGGGATTGTATTGAGAGATGGATAACTATGAGAGCTAAAGCTTTGTGTAATCCTGATATATTTCCAATTGTATGATAATACAGATAGAGGGTTTTTTAGCTAAGGCTTTCCCTAGAGTATTCTTCTGTGTTTCATGTGCATTGATTCTGATTCTTGTTATATGTGCTTCGCTTGATCTTGCTCAAATCTATTAAGCTTCCACAAGTTTTATCATAGAAGTAGATTAAAGTATTTTTCTTTAGTTATATTGCATTATTAGGTTAATCTACAATGAGAATTTCTACATGGTACCAAATCCAGGGTATTAGAGCTGTGAATAGTATACGGAGAAGAGAATTTGAAGTTTGAAGTTCCAGATTGCAGGTACAAATCGAATTCATCTCATACTTCAGGTTGGTCAATGGCGTTCTATGGCTTGAGACTCGAGTATGCCTTGGAAGGTAGCTCAAATTACATAGCATGGAAGGATAGAATGGAAGCGGTATTAGAAGATAATGGCTTGAAGGTTTTCATTGATCAAAAAATCCCCAAGCCAGCTGCAACTAATGCACAAGAGTTGGTTGAATGGAAGAAGTGTGTGGCGAAGGCAAGATGGATCATCCTGTAGGGAATTAGAGACCATACTGTCTCGAGTCTCCATGGGAAGGATAGTCTGTTTTCAATGTGTAAGACATTGAAGGACCTCTATTAGAACAGTAGCAACCAGAGGAAACTGGCGCTCAAGGATATGATTCAGAAAATCAAGATGGAGAAGGGCGATACTATTTCTACATATCAGAACAAGCTCACCACCTGCAGAGATGAGCTTGGTAGTGTGGGAATAACTACTGTCGATGATGATATGGTGAGCCTTGCTCTCCTCGGTCTTCCAAAGAGCTGGAATAGCTACCAGGACTCTGTGAATGGAAGGGAGAAACTGTCGAATTGGGAACAATTGTGGTCAAATCTCATGCAGGAGGAGATCAGGAGGAGCACTCGAGATGGTTCTTAATCAAAGAATGATGATGAAGAAAATGTGGGCTTAGCAAGTAAGGCAAGGAAAGGGAAAGGGGAGGCTTTCCATTCTAAATCAAATTCTTCTCATCGAGGGAAGAAGGGTGACAAATCTAAAGTGAGATGCTTTAATTGTCACGAGATGGGACATTATGCAATTAATTTCCCATTGAAGAAGTCCAAGAAGGGATCCATAAAAGGATCAGAAGTTGAGGCATTAGCCTCTCAGTTTGAAATGGATTTTACCCTCGTCATATGCATGGTTTCATCGATGGTGGGTTGTGTTTGGTATCTTGACAGTGGAGCCTCATTCCACATGATCGACGATAAAAATTTATTCAGTACCTTGGAGGAGAAAGACCTCAAAATGTGCATAGAGATGGGTGACGATGGAAAGTACAGTGTTTCAGGAGTGGGCACGGTTGCTTTTCAGAGGGAGCATGGAGCTCCTCTCACCTTGACAGATGTGAAGTATGTGCCTGGACTGAAGAAGAACTTGGTATCGGTCACAATGTTGGAGGACAAAGGCTACGATGTTGTCTTCAGTAAAGGAAAGGCATTCATCAAACACATAGCCATGGGTCAAACCAAGAGGATTGGGATTCGGGTGAAGAATCTCTATAAATTAGAGGTATATGATAGCGTTGAGTTTGAAAGAAGAATTGGTGCAAAGCCAAGACATTGGCGAGTTATGGCATAGGCGGTTGGGTCATTTGCATCATGGGGCCTTGAAGATAATGCAGCAGATATCTACCGGACTTCCCAAAGGTAAATTTGAGCAAGTTGACATATGCAAAGGTTGTACCTTGGGAAAGTATGCCAATTCTTCCTTTCATGATCGAGATAGTATAGCAGAAGCGATCTTAGAGCGATTTCATAATGATGTGTGTGGACCATTCTCGATGGCATCCACAATGAAGAAAAGGTATTATGTGATTTTCATTCATGATTATTCGCGTAAATGTTGGATTTATTTCATGCAGAAGAAGGATCAAACCTTCTCAAAGTTTTGTGAGTTCAAAGCTTTGGTTGAGAAAGGTTCAGGGAAGAATATCAAGGCCTTGAGAAGTGACAACGGTGGAGAATATGTCTCTCAAGAGTTTAAGGACTTCTGGGCAATGTAAGGAATTAAACGAGAGTGGACAGCACCTCATAACCCACAGTAGAATGGGGTGGACGAGAGGAAGAACAAAACGATTGTAGGGGCAGCACTGGCGATGTTGCATGACCAAGGTCTACCACTTCATTTGTGGGTTGAGGCATGAAACACAGCAGTCTATTTGCAGAATAGAAGCCCGCATCGCATACTTGGGATGAAAACACCAGAGGAAGATTTCTCCGATAAGAGACTAGATGTGGGTCACTTAAGGATCTTTGGCTCATCGGTATATTGCCATGTGACAAAGGATGCATGGAAGAAGCTTAAGCCGACAGCAGAGTTGGGGACACTTGTGGGGTACATTGATACACCCCACAACTATCAGGTGTACTTTCCTACCAGTCGAAGGACAATTGTTCATGGAGATCCCAATTTTGATGAGCAGAAGGCCATGTGAGTTTCCATTGAGAGGGAGCTCAACTACAAGCTATGGAGGAACTGTTGGTTCCTAAAGAGGAGGAGCCTCAGACTGATGCGGAGCAACTGCATGCAGAGATTCTAGGAGTGGAGACATCCACTCAAGCAAAGTCTTCCAGAGATGGACGAAAGTGCACAAGAGAAGCTGATAGATTGTTGTCAGATACGAGAGAGAATGTGGGAGAACCATGTTCTCAGCACAGAAAGATGAGGCCACCTGAGAGGTACACTGGATACATGGCCCTTGTTGGGGAATATGTTGAAACCGAGCCATCTTCCTTTGAGGAAGAAGCGAAGTAGACGATTTGGGTTGATACTATGGTGGAGGAGTATGACTCCATAGTTCGTAATAGTGTTTGGGATGTGGTTCCAAGACCGGAGAACAAGTCAGTTGTGAGTTCCCGTTGGCTTTACAAGGTAAAGCAAGCTGTTGATGGTAGTGTGGAGAAGCATAAGGCAAGATTTGTTTCCCGTGGCTTTTCTCAGGTTGGGGGGATTGTCTATGATGATACTTTTGCACCTGTCGCAAGGTACTCATTTATCAGATCCATGTTGGCATTATCAACACAGATGGGTTGGAAGATCATCAGATGGATGTGAAGACTGCATTCCTCAATGGCCAGATTGAGGAAGAGGTTTACATAGAGCATCCAAAAAGTTTTGAGACGTTCGATCATGAGTCGCATGTGTGCCGACTCAAGGGAGCTTTGTACAGGCTGAAGCAAGCATCTCATGCTTGGTACACCAGGATTGGCAACTACTTCACCAGGTTGGGCTTCACAAAGAGTGAAGCGGATGAGAACCTGTACCACATCATGGTGGAAGGTAAGCAATTGATCATTGTAATTTATGTTGATGATCTCATGTTGACAAGTGATGATCAATTGATCATGTCTTGCAAGGAGGACCTTGCAAGAGAATTCAAGGTGAAAGAGATGGGTCTCGTGCACTACTTCCTTGGCATGGAAGTGTGGCATAAGGATGGGGAGTTGTTTGTGTCTCAAGGAAAGTATGCCAATGAGATACTCAGGAGATTCCACATGGATAAGTGCAAGCCCATGCAGACTCCTCTGGCAGGTAACTGGAGGAAGGAGGATGCTACTTCAAGAGAAGTAGTAGAGGCTACTGTGTACAGGCATCTTGTGGGTTCACTGATGTACTTAGTGAACACAGGACCAGATTTGTGCTATGTCGTGAACTAGTTGAGTCAAGCGATGGTTCAACCTACCAAGATGTTTTGGAAGGCGGCAAAGCATGTATTGAGATACCTCAAAGGCACATCTCAATATGGATTATGGTACAGACAGACATAGGTAGTGAAGCTATAGGGCTTCACTGATGCAGATTGGGAAGGGAGTCCATCAGATTGGAAGAGCACATCAGAAGGAATTTTCAACCTTGGGTCAACTGCAGTTTCTTGGTACAACAATAAACAGAGGTTGGTTGCACTCAACTCGGTAGAGGTTGAATACATGGCTGCAAGTCAGGTAGCATGTGAGGCCATCTGGATGCAGAAAATTCTAGTTGGTTTGTTTGACCAGAGGATGGATCCAACTGTGATCTATTGCGATAATCAGAGTTGTATCAAACTCTTTGAGAATCCAGTATTTCATGATAGGTCCAAGTACATCGACATCTGGTATCATCATCTCAGAGACTTTGTGACGAAGAGGATCATGTTGTTGTAGTATATTTCAATCGAGGAGCAAGATGATGACATTTT
This sequence comes from Pinus taeda, assembly GCA_000404065.3. Lineage (NCBI taxonomy): Eukaryota > Viridiplantae > Streptophyta > Pinopsida > Pinales > Pinaceae > Pinus > Pinus taeda. Next base: position 115,413 of record APFE030758821.1, on the reverse strand, counting down.
GAAAAAGGCATTGTCAAAGTGTAAATTCAAGTTCCACAGAGACAAGATCGGGGTGGCAGATAATCCCTTTCTTGTTGAGAGGGAGTGTTGAAATGTGGCAACAAGAATATTCCAATTTTAATTTGTCCTTGAATTAAAATTCGAATTTAGTCTCACCAACTGCTTGAAAAATAATTAATTAATTCATCTTGGATTAACTAGTTGGAGAAATTCAAGCTAGAAGTCTTTGTGAAGTCATGCAACAGATATCCCTTAATTAAGGAGATAAGGATGAATTATAATTGAGTTGTAATTAGTTAGCTCAGTTAACTGAGTTAAGTCCAGTTAAATTAGTTCTAAATAGTTTGAGGATCTAATTGTGAGTTCAGTCAGTTAATGCATGCATGCATCAAACCAGTGTACTCCAAATAACTGAAGATTCTTTTGTAAATAACTCATGCATGTCTATTCAGAGAAAGACCCAGTTGAGATTAAAGACAGGGACAATGTACTATCAGTTGCAAGAATTTTCCTATAAGGAAAACTCATGCATGCAAAAGGAATTCATTCCTTGAGATTTGTGCAATTTTACAGGGTGTAAGATCAGTGTGAGTGATCAGTGTTACAGTTGGTAACTACTGGATCACCCAGGAGAAACTGCGCAAGGAAATAGGAGCTTGGAGGGCAGAGGAGGAGGCATATGAACAGCCTATTTTGTCTGTGAGCATCAATGAGGGATTGTACTGAGAGCTGGATAACTGTGAGAGCTAAAACTTTGTGTAATCTTGATATATTTCCACTTGTATGATAATACAGATAGCGGGGTTTTTAGCTGAGGCTTTCTCTAGAGTATTCTTCTATGTTTCATGTGCATTGATTCTGCTTCTTGTTATATGTGTTCTTCTTGATCTTGCTCAAATCTATTAAGCTTCCACAAGTTTGATTGTAGAAGTAGATTAAGTATTTTCCTTTTGTTATATTGCATTATCAGGTTAATCTACAATGAGAATTTCTACAATTTCGGTTTTTTTTCTGAAGGATAAAGTATTTCAGTCCTCATCAAGATAATCAATCTCTTGTCAAAGAATAAGTTTGGTGGCCAGGGTGAAATCTCTACATCTAGGCATGTCCTTCAGTTTATTGAAAGTTGTATCTCTAATGATGTGCATCATGACAGTGCCATATGTAGAATTTTTACTCTTACTTTTCAAGGTCACGTCAAATCATGGTGTAATACCTTGCCACCCACATATATTCATTCTTTTAAAAAAATCATAGATCATTTTGTGTCTACTTTTGAAGGGTCTAGTTCTGAAAAATTATTTAAAGAAATCAATGAGCTCAGAATGAGACCAGATGAATCAATGGAAGATTTTTCTTAGATATTTCTCAATATTTTCTATAAAATTCTCGAGAAAGATAAGGACTAGCATCATTTAATAGGATAGTTTCCACGTTTTCTTGGCCTTTCTAATAGACAACTTAAGTTTGATTTGCACATTGAAAAACTATCATCAGGTGTTTGTAATGATCCAGAAGTTATAAATCATCCATACTTTATTTCTCCTTTTTCTTTACCAACTTGTGTTTCTTTTTCAAATGTAATTCAAAGAAATCTCATGCCTCGGAGAAGGAAATAGTTCCCCCTAACTTCTCTCATTCTCCTTCATCTTATTTTCCCAATGAAATATATTATTATATTAACATTCAAATATTTGTTGTTGATGAATGAGGGAATGAAGAAACTTTGCATGAAAAGGAGCATTTTTTTCTTTCTTTAGAAGTTGTAATAATCCATGTTGAAGTGGGGCAAGCTCAAGCTCAAATCGGTATACCTTCTCTTGATTATCATGTTGATGAATTTCAAACTTATTTTGGTTATCTTCAATCTTCTCATGATACACCTTTGTCTTTACCTCCTTGCTATGACCAAGACCCTGCCTTGGACAATGTTGAATGTTCAAATAGTTCCATAGACCATAGCATGGAGGTTGATACACTCCTTACTCAAGAAGATACAAACTTTGAATCAGATTTGAGTGGTGTTTCTTCTAGAGAGTCTTTTCATCTTCTATCAACCTCTACTCACTACTCCTTGTACTCTGATATTTTTGTTGAATCGTGTACACCAACAATTGTTTTATATCCTCTAGGTTCTCATTTTGTTGATGTAGATTATGATTAGGTACAATTTAGTGCTATCCCACATTTGGAAGTGGAAAATAATAAGAATGTTTCCCATCTTTTTTCTGGTTTTAAATCCACTGTATTCAAGGAAGGAAATCACATAACTCAACTATTTCATGAAACTCTTCCAGTTGATTCATCTTCATTCTTAATCAATGGAGAATTTTGTGTGCTGAATGATCAATCTAATATTACCCAAGAATTTCATCAAGCCAATAGCTTTGTCAACAGTCATCTCCTTAACAACGAAATTGCTGATACATCCGATGATGATTATCCACATACTTTTGTTGATCTGACCAACCCTTCAAAATTTTATCATCCAACATGGGATGAAGACAACTCCCTAAGTCATATCATTCATGGTCTCCCTCTGGTTGATTCATTTGATATTAAAAGAATCTTATGTTTTGAACCACTGGTCTGTCAATATTGGAACATATGATCAAACCAATGATTTAAAACATTGTCATATATTCAATAATGATCTTTATGTCACACGTGATGATAATTGTATGCACACATCTCTTGATCTTATGAACCCATTGAAGTTTTATGATCCTCCACTTGAAGGTTCATAGGTTTTTCAAGACAGTGAGGCACTTTAACTCTCGTTGATGGTTATTTCAGGTCATCACGTTCTTGATGAGATCCCTAAACGATATTAGATTAGGGCTTCCTCACTAAATTCTTCTCATGTCATAGTTGCACAAGATGAATGATCATCTTTGAAAGATTTTCAAGTTTTTCAGGTTGATTATTTTGAATATCAAGTCATAATTGTTGATTGGCTAGAAGAATCTTTTCTAGCAAACTCCTCTGGAAATAAGTGGCCTCTTATTTATCTTGTGCTCAGTATGAACGAAAATTCAAATGAATTCACATTTATGAGAGGTTTTCAAAATATTCAAGTCTATCATTCTATATATAAAGATAGAATTGTGTCATAGCTAGAGCAATCCTTTCTGGAAAATCCTTTTTCCAACAAGCGTGACCCCATTCCTTTTGTGCAAGTTACACAAGTAAATATCTTTGCATTTGTACATTATTTTGTATTGATGTTAATCATTGATATCTTTGTCTTTATAGGTCAAGAAAAAATTCAATGGCTACACAGGAAATTTGATTTCACATGAGCCAAATCTCCTCTCTTTAGCTAGATTAGGGTTTAGGTTTAGTTTCAACTTATTTGCTTATTAGAGTAGTTTTGAATGCATTTTATTTGGTAGCTAGTCTCATGCTTGCATTAGCTTCATTATGCATTCAATTGTTGCTTGCATTGCATTGCATTGTTCTTTCATTTTTCATTTTTCATTCATTTCCTACACTACTTTTCTTTTATTTTACGTTTAGCTTTCTATACTTTCATTACATTGTTCAGTCACTATTACAATTAGTATTGCCTCCTTGCATTACTTTCCCTTTTTCAAGCTGGTACACAAATGAAACCCGAGAAGATTTTCTTCACCCATTTTTCCCTAATCTTGAAATCCCATAAATGGTGGTGTGTGGTTGTGTTGGCTACTTCATGAGGCAATCACCTGCAAACCCATGTATTCAACTACATCCTGGAAATATTTCTATGAGTTTGACTTATTAATAAGGAGAATGTGAGTAGGTACTTATGGGGGAACCCTAATAATTTCATATGACCTATATCTATAACTTGAAATCTATCCCTAGTTTGGTCTTGAACAATTTTTATTTTTGTGTTTTAATGTCCACTTGTTGATTGGAGATGTGATGTGGAAATATGGCATGGGGGAAACCTAAGTCAAAAATTCTTTTAGTTTCTGCAAAACAAGAAACAACCTCTCTTTCCCATTAAATAATTTGGGATCCATCATCCCCCTTGGCACAATGAACGCCCTAATAAATAATGCCAAGTTCAAAGAAGAAAAAAGTTAATTAAACAAGGGAAAATGCGCTTCGTGAACAGAGAGTTGATGTAAGTAACTTCGTCAAAGCTATGGATGCCCGTTGGTAGTGAAGCAATGCTTTTCATTTCATGAGTGACTTCGCCAGGGTTATGGACACTCGTTCAAAACAGAGAAACACCAAAAACTCAATTGAAATTATGAACACAATAAACCCTCTATCATGTTCTTTGTATCATTGTTGAAGGGTTATATGTGTGAGCTTTTGGTTTAGTATGTAAAGGATAACATGGCCTAGCTAAGGAAAAAGATGGATGACACATCTATAAATGGTTAAGTAACTCAAGTTGTTGATGAATGGGAGGATGATCCTTTAACGACGGTGTTGATGAATGGGAGGATGATCCTTTAACGACGGGAGATCCTCTAAATAAGATCAATCTTACATCTTATATTCTTACCCTGCGGTCCAAATTCATTATTCATCTAAATTCCAGTGTCTGATAAAAGAAATACCACATCAGCCTTATCCAAATTATAGTAGCACTAAGGTTGAATCCAACGCATTTTAGTGATTTGTGAGAGAAAATTGTATTTGACATTCGAGGTTTTAAGGCCCCATTTTTGTCCAGACAGTAATGGCCTATCACTACCTCACCACAAATCGCAGAACTAAGATGAGACTTAATGCCATCGTAGTGATTTTCGATCATCGCATATTGGAACTGTGACAACCCTTCATCGCAAATTTCCAGCATAGTTCACAATGATATCTGTGATTGACCCCCACCACAGATAGCTACTGCAAATTATAATGGATCTATTTCTACCTTCTATGATTTTGATTTGTGGTATTACCACCTTTGGGCACTGATCACATTGCCAAGCGTATCCTCGCATCATTCCTCGTCATGTCGGTTCTCCTACCTTGCTCCATTATCCAAAAAAAACGTACAATAAAATATAAAGTCACTCTCAAGAGGCAGCGATACATATTTTCCCAACTCGTTTATCAAGCGAGAGTCTCTTGCAACTATAACTTAACCTCGCACACCTAAAACTTATTCTTGTGGGTTTCTCATTGCATCATTTGAACATTATTCAAAATTTGAATTGAGTTGAGTCAATGGGGGAAACACATGTGGTGGCAAGGGCTAACCAACTTTCCATAGGGCATTAAATGCCCCTATGGTGGCTGGTTCACATGCGTACAACATAACTCGATTTGAAATCCCATGTGGATACATCGGCTATGACCCATACAACAACATTCACTACGGACGACGGACAATTGATGGGCATCCCATTACGAATACGCTGTTTTTAATGCATCCAAACCGAGCGCGAGGAATTTCCCGCCACCTCCAGTATCACCGCCACCACCATACCGTAGGAATATGCGAATTATACTATACGGCCATATGTTAAATTTTAAGTTTGAATTTCACAACCCCATTCTGTCCCATCCTCGACCGTGCCCTTGGAACCCACTGCGTGCAATCGCCGCGGTTGGATCCTGAATTCGCACCTTCATCTACATTCTATAGGCAGATGACTGATCCATCAAAATTTGATAGCTACGACAATCCCTTTCTTCGTGGTCCACTGATCTACAAAAGTTGCAAAAGAGTTGCTGGGTGGTCTGGTTGTGTTTTGGTAATAGATGGCAGTTATCAGTGTTGTGCTTTCCTCCCACCTGACAGATTGCACACTAGAGTGGGGTGGTTGTGCTCGGCCGTGCTTGTGCCTCTGGTCGCAATGGTGTTGGTCCCCCTGTTACCACAAAATTCACCGAGACCGGATAGTGATCTTTATTGTGTCCCTGGCTCTTACACCTTACACACCATACTTCCTCCCGGACCTCTGAGCGTGGTGTCTGTTCTTGTTTTAACTTCTGCATTTCCAAGCATAAATTTTGGACTTGCACTTGAATTTGCTAAACTCCCAACCCTAGGTCTGGTATCGGGGTTTCGTGCAGCCGCATTGCTGCCTCTAGTGCTTCAGCTTGGGTTAAGATCTTTTGTTGTAACGAATCTGACTTTAGATATGGTGTTAATGATGCGACAAACCAAGCACAGTGCTACTCATCTGTCAGTGTCATGTTGGCCTTGCGGATTGCGCTTTTCAACCTTTGATCCAAATCCCTTGGAGTTTCACCCGACATCATTACAATCTCTTTGAATCCTACAACCGATTGTTTTCCTAACTTCGGCCAGCTAAATTCATTTTTTAATTCAGTCTAGATTTCTGCTACCCTCGCCATTGGGTTACTGCTTGAATACTTCATGTACCATGTCAGCGCTCGATCCTGCAGTGCGCTGACTAAGGTAGCTTTCTTGATATTATCATCCGCAATTTGTTGCACGTTCCATACTGATGTTAGCACAAACCAGAATTGCTTCGGGTCTTCGCCTCCTGCTCCCTTGAATACCAACAACTGAATCATGCTTGCCATAGTTACCCTTGATCTATTACCATCCCTGATCCCTTCGATCCTTCAATGTTTTTCTCTCCGAATTCCACACCAGACACCCCTTAGGTAGATCCCGGTCCCAGCAATGGAACCATTTGTTGGGTTATATGGGCCTAACCTAGGTTCAAAAGAATTATTTAGCCAAGCAAATCCCACAGCTACCGACCCTTTTGGCAACAGTCCGCGAAGCGTAGACTAAGGTCTCACCCGAGGTAGCAAGGGAGGGTGTTGGAACCAGGTTTCCGCACCCTTGGGATGTCTAGATGTGGTCTGAGAGGTTTGCGCACCGTCTTGCAGCCTCGCTTTGCGCTAGATCCACACAGATCCTGATAATCTTAGCTTTTTCTTACCGCGTTGATTACAGATCTAATTTATTTGATTAAGTATTATAACCTAGATCTACTTAGAGAGGTCTTTAAGCAACCATTTATTACTTTCATTTAGTTCGCATATTAAGATTAAACCCGATTCACAAGTACTCAATAAGCATACGTACACAAATCAAAACAATTTCAGTAACCATAAAAAACAGAGTTGCGATAGTTCAATATTAACACAAAATTTAGAAGAAACTTATCTTTATTTCCACTTGTCACCCTTCTATCCAAATCTGCCCTACGCACTCAGCTGCAGGGGTCCGCGCACACATTTGCGGACTCTTCCAAGCCTCTGCGCACACAGCTGCAGAGCCTCTATCCTCTACCCAAACCCCCAACTCAGACTTACAGATGCTTTTTAAACTGCCCTTCTCAGATACCCATTACATATCCGATCTCCAAAATCATACTCAACCAAGAACTACCTTTCCCCCCATAGAGTCGTGCTCTGTTTATATCTATCTATGGTCTGCAGACTGACTTACTCCCTATTAGTTTACATTATTTCTTGGGCGGACAACCCTTTGACTCGACCTTTTACATTTCGCGCTCCGCACACTTCAGATTTTTTATAATAATTTACTCCTTATTTCTAGGCTTCTGGTCCCAAAACTGTTACGCGGGACCTTCGCTACCCAAAACATATCAAGTGGCTAACTCAAAATCCTATGTGGGTGACCTCCAAATTCCACTAGCAGCTAAATAAAGTCGATTTGGACCCTAAGTCCCTAAGTCAAAAGTGTGGGGCCCTCTTCCTTGGTAAAAAATGTGCAAAATTGTGTAGCAGCACCCTGTTACTAATGTGTTTGAGAAGGACATGACAGTCCTCCCCTCCCAAATGTTGCTTGCCCTCAAGCAACCTCAAAGCTAGGTGCTCCAAAATATGTTCACCCTCCTAGGTGGCATCCTCATCTGGCAAGTTCTTCCAATGCACCAAACATCACTTGTCCTCAAGTAATGCCTAAATAAACACCCTCTCTGACTGTGGACCCCTACTACACTGCAAACTCCACCAAGGTCCCAAATGTTCCTACATAATGTTTTCAAACATAAGTAGTGTATTGCCCTAGTCCCATTAAATTCTACCCAGTTGTAGCTCCCTGCTATGCTACAGAACAATTCACCATAGTAGAGACCTTATTTCACAAAGGTTCTTGAATCCCAAGACCATATTTGGAAACTGGTCATCCCATATGCATTGCTCACTGGATCTTCAAGGCAACCCCCCAATATAGCAATGCAATTTTGTGTTTTTATATATATGCCCTCAAATGTTACAGGCTGACTTGAGATTCCAATTGCCTTCTCTTGTATTTGTGGAATGTCAGTGACCCCGCTACTGTAGTGTACCCTTGTTGGAAGATAGACAATAATAACTGGCTCGTGGGGCTTGGTTTTTGCATCAAACTTATTGATCTTTGATTTCCAAGTGTTCTGATCATACAACAAACATATTAGATAACCATCATCCTCTTCATAGTGATATTTCATTGTATTCTGCTTGAATTGGCGGTGGTAGTTGCCATACCAAGTATGTATATGTTCAAAAAAAAACTGAGAATGGAATGCTAAGGATACACTCATGGTAACCCCATCAACATGTAAATTAGAGTTATTTTCCCCAACAACTGTAATGCCTCTATTTATCATTCTATAGTAACTGCTATCTTCAATCTCAAGACAGTACATGTCCTTCCCATGTGTGACAAAAATTCCAACTGGTATGGAGTCCTTGTTAATTCTTCCATTTTCTCATTTATGGTTAGTTTGGAAAGTTGGAGCAGCATAACATAGTGAAGCCAGTCTCCCTTTGGAGAGACCTTTGTCTTCTAGTTGTTTACACTCACGAATACACACAACATTCAAAGCTGCACCAAATCTAACATCCTTAAACTCACAATTTGCTAACTTTTCGTTATAGTTAGGAAATAGATTGCTCATGAGGTGCCCAATGAAATTTGTTTCAACTTGGCCATTTAAAAAGGTACATTGACCAGCAAGGCCTTGGAGGGATTTAACATTAGCTGGTACACCCACAATATGAAACTTTGACAGGTGGTCCTCCAATTTAGCCCATGTTTCTGCTCAATTTCCTTCCCAGGCTGATAGTTTAATTATCATTGGATCATAAGGTACACTGACTGTATCCCTTTCTTTTATTCCTGTGTCAATTCTAACCTTGGTCAATAAGGGTGAGGGAAATATTGATTTAGAGATCTAGTTGTTGGTAGGAAGCTTTTAGGAACATTCTCATCATAAATGCATGCCACAAAGGTATGGCCTGATTGAGGAATTGGAGACTAATTCAATGGCAAGGTTTCTTCATTTGCAACTTGGATTTGCCGCCCTAGAAGATCTCCATTATAATGTCTTACCGCCATAGGCTCAAGATCACAACATGGCCTAAGTAACTTAGTATGCTTGACAACTTATTCCAAGAAACTAGACTTGGTAATACTTTCTTCTTTCAAGTAATCATGCAGAAATGTATTTGATAGTAGCCAAGCTGTAACATTCTTGATAGATTTATCAAGCTCTTCATTGCTATGTTTTGTATGGATTCTAATGGCGCCTTCACCCAACCACCATATATTAGAAATAGTTTTTAGTAGAGATGTTTCTCCATTTCCACTTAGACCTATCATCAACAAACGATCTCCTCTAGGGACCACCAATGATAGGCCTTCAAATAGAGTCATAGTGGACCGTAGTGTTTGCATTGTCACTTGTTTAATTCTCAATTTTTTTGATAAACAGTATCAGCCCCATTGCATTCTGAAGCAACCCCGTAACATTGTTTAATATTTAAAAAAATGATCTTTGGACATTTTAGAGGCTAAAATTCGGTTTCACATGTCCAACCTTCTAATTGAGCCTTGCCATCACCTGCATGGAGCGCAGGATTACTATCATATCTCAGAGTTTCATTACTCTCATCATCACATGGTTGAATGTTGGAGTTGGGATGTTCTTCTATGCCATCATTCATTTTATCTTCGATTGCAATCTCATTATTACCCAAGTCAGAAACTCCCATGCTAGGAATTACTTCTCTTGTAAGAATTTTAGGCCTATATGTACCTCCATTCCGCTGAAGGAACTATTGGTGTGTCAATGGTGTATCCACCAACTTCATCTACTTTCTTCTTGAGAAAAAATAGCTCCAAGTACACTTTCAACAACTCTCCTCATGACCTCAAAGCTCTTAGCCTTGAGCTTCTTATATTATTCACTTCTACAATCCAATCCATACCACACATCATATGGCTTTGTTCTAGAGGTGTATTTATGAAGTACATGATTTCCCTTAGGTGCTAAATTTGGACTTACCATACTCGCTATTAAAATGAGCACAATGTTTGGATGATCATCCACCCCTAGCTTCCAAGGGTTTATAATAATTTGATATAGTTCTAGGTCCTTTAAGATATCCATTGCGTCAAAACCAAGATGGAGATGCTTGAAGAGTCACATTGGGGCATTTTTTGCACTTTTTCCCAAGGGGTATTTGGAAGTGCAGCTGTAGATAGTGATGCCTTACTTAAGTCAACCTCGTTTACATTTATGGAAATCCTACTTGTTAGCTTGACACCAATAGCTCAACCACTTGTTCTATACCATTCTACAAACATATATACAATTTCTTCTGCTAGTGTACCATTGGCTTTTAATCCCAAAGGCAGAAAATAAATTAGATCCAAACAACTACTTATATATGGATATTTCAAATCCAAGGAGTCATAAGAAACACATGGAAAAGATTTGCCCAAAGTATCCAAAACATGAGAAAGAATATTGGTGTGAGCTCCAGTAGATGGGGAGCCAGAAAACAGAGATGGCCCTGAGTCGAATTTATAGCCATTGATTGCACGTGAATGTACTGCTCCTCTAGATAAGTCATGACTTTCTGAAACCCAAACATCTTTCCCATATCCAACCTTGAGGCTCGCAACACAAGGTCCTCCCATTCCTCTTCCAAGTACCACATAATTTTCCTTGGTATTCCCTTCATCAAACATGCAATTCTGGCACCTTAGGTTCATTTTCCCAGGTAGGGATATTCGCAGGTAGGTATGAATTAAGTCAATAAGCATATCTGATACAATTTCTCTTTTCCCTGGTGATTCCGTGACAGAATTTGCAACAAAGGTTGCCAATGACCTTTTGTCTAGCACTGGCCTCACTCCTTTCAGAAATGGATATGAGAAGGAATATTCCATAGAATTGGTAGGTACTGAATATGAGCATAATGATTACATCTCGTCATCATTACAAACTTCTGGTGGCCTTTTGCAGGATCCAGTGAACTTAACCGTATTTTTATGTCGAAATTTACTTATATTGAACACTTCTTGAGTGGATTCTCATCCCCTGCAAATAGGAATGATACCATCAAGACGCTTCTGGCCATCTTCACAAGTTTTGTGTCCATATTTTCTTGAACCTTTGACATGGAAAGCACCTCCTATCATGTCATCGCCAGACTTAGTGGCCAACTGACCCTTTTTGTGAGGCAAACTTCTCACAACCTTTCCAACTAGGAATTCATTTGAAAAAGGTCCATATGTTTCTCCTAAGACTAGTTTGAAAGCATCTGCACCTGCAACATAAATTGATATCTTTTTCCTACCACCATTTGAATTATCACTTAACCTTTGGCTCCCTTCAGATGTATTTCTCAAATAATCCACTATATCTGGTTCCTCTACTGGTGTAGTTTCAACTGCTTCCAAGTCTTCGGATTTGTAATTGTATTCCTTTTTCTTTTTCATCTTCACTGATACCCACATTTCCAATTGTTTTAACATGTTTGTGAAATATTCATTGTAATCTTCAAATTTCTGACTTGAAAGCATTTTACCTTCAGCCTTCAATTCTGGCCCCTGAATTTTCGTCTTTGATACCACCCACAATTGAGCCAAGACGTGGGCTCTGATACCATTGTAATATTCCTAAGTAGGAATATGAGTGATATTTTAAACAAATAAACAGTGCAACAACATAAAATAAAAAACATGCAATATACATCCATAAAACACTATAAATATGGAATTGTTGAGCCATATATTATAAAATCTGAGAGCATAGGTACAATATAAATGAGATGGTGAACCTGGGATTGTCTCAAGGAAAAGCTAGACCAAACCCAGGTGATGGAATAGATGAGTTAAAGGTTGCCTAGTTGTTGCACCACTCTGCACAGCGCTGTCCCAATAAAATTGTTGTCCTACTGAACTTTGACATGCTAGAATGCACCCAAAAACCACCCAGAAAATTATATTCTTTCAGCCTTAGACTCCTTGGAAAAAACCCAGAAGGGAATTTCTATGTTTTTTACTTTGGATTTTCGGCCTCCTTGGAACCTCTCCCCAACTGAAATTGCCAAATTTGACTTGCAGGAAACAACCTGCAAATGCCTCTAAAAACATCCCTAGAACGCTAGGTTCACCTATATTGACTAACTCCTTTCTCCCCGGATGACTGCTCTCCCAAGCACCATGAGTTTGCTTCCAGAGGCCTCTGCACAGTACCTCTGTCCAAAACTTCTACTAACTGCTGCACTGGTCTAGTTGGTTGCTACTCCAACAAAAATTTATTTTCTATGTTGCCTCCTCAACTCTCAGCTCTCCCAACAAGCTGTGAATCCCCTTGCTAATATATTCCTGGCTCTCCCAACAAGCTGTGAATCCCCCTTGCTGATTTCCAACTCCTCCTTCGTGTTTTCTGGCTGCCCAGGAATACACAGTTTCCTCTTTGCGCTGATGGATGGAGTGCGTGACTATATCGAACTCCCTGAAATTCCTGTGGAATTTCCTCCATAGGGTGGGCACGGATGGTCCCCAGAAGAAGAGGTTGAATCTCTCGCATGAGAGATTTGTGGCTAAACAACCGGTAGACTCGCTAAGCAGCAGAATGTACAAAAGAGTACTTGTTTGCAAATGTTCAAGATGAAAAGAAAATGAGAGTTGATCTCTCTTTATAACTCCTTGGGCCCCCTTAGCCTCATGTGGGCCCCTCCATCCATCCATTTGATTTTCCCTCCAAGCATATCAAATGGCCAATTCGAACTCCTATCTGGGTAGCCCCCACATTCCACTAGCAGTTAAATAAAGTCGATTTGGCCCCTAAGTCCCTAAGTCGAAAGTGTGGGGCCCTCTTCCTTAGTAAAAAATATACAAAATTGTGTAGAAGCACCCTGTTACTAATGTGTTTGAGAAGGGACATGACACGATATTAGAATCATGCTTCGAATGCATGTGGTGGTTTGAGTTTATGCTTTGGATGCTTCGACTGTGACCCCTTGCTGTTGAAATCGAGGCCATCTGCCGTAGAAGTGGAGAGAGATATAGTGTGTTGGTAGACAGACCACCTTGAATGAGGAACCCAAGTAGAAGGCCACAAAGTCTCATGAGATTGGGTGTCCCAAAGATCATAGGTTGTCGTAGAAATTGGGATCTCACATTTCTGAAGCTGAAGATCCAGTGACTGTTGTCATTTTTGTATTCTGTAACGTGTTATTTGGCAGTATACCAAATACAGAAAAAACATTATTCCCATCAATAGAACACGAGCCTACACTAGATTTATCGGAGACCACAATGCAAAATGAAGAAGCCAATGAGCTATGGTTATGTTGCAAGAAATTTGGTTATGTTGAAGTATTTATGATAATGGCATGCATGCACGAAAAATATTGTTTTTAATAAGTATTAAAATTGTGGTGGGGGTAGTAATTAAATTATTTTTCTATTAATAGTCTTAATAATATTAATATGTTTGTTTGTAAAATTGATGAGGATGAATTTTCAAAATTAGATAAAGAGGTCAGCAAATTGGTTTAATGATTTGAAGGGATTTATAAAAGGAATCAAGTGCAAGTAAAAACCCAATATGGATGGTTGTCCAGATAGTTTGGTGGTTGTGGATCTAGGGAAGGAGCCCTCATTTGTTGAAGACGTGGGAGTGGTCTTCTCATGAGGTTATGTGACAACTTGGGCTAATTTTCAGTAATTGAATTCGAGAGATCCATGATTTAGGAGTTTGAGAGTGGAACTCTGGAATCCAATTTGCCAACTACACCTTTATGAGGGTTAAGAAACAACTTGATGGAGCTAGTAGCCTAGAAAATTTCAAATTGATAATGATGGAGATGTATGCAATTATAATGGTTGACAAAACCATGTATTCGAAGGACATCCTATTAGACTGGCGGTTGGGCACCCATGCATTCTAGTGGATGGTTGTTCCTTTATATGGATGTCAGCATATTCTTTTGTTATGTTTGACCACAATGAGAATTTGTTGATTGAGGTTGTGAAAAGTAGTCATTAAGAGGGGGACTCGGAAAATATATTTCCTACTTGTCTTAGTTGTGATGGTTTGGAACTGGTTCCTATTCTTTAGGAGTTTTTTAGATGATTCCTACTTTAGTGTTTGGTTGAGATATTTTATCAACTAGCTGATTGTTTGGTTAAGATATAATTTCTATCTTCAATATATGATTAATGTATTTATACATATTTAATGTAATGTAAAGGTATAGTTTTGTGTGTGCAATAGTTCTCTAAATTTTGTCGTGACCTTAAAAATAGATTATTATTAAATAATAAGTGTTTGAATACCCCACCATATTTGAGTATGTATCTTACATCTACATTAAACACATTAACTCTCTTTGGGTTTATTTATAGGTTATTGTATAAATTCTCACTGTAGATTAACAGATTATGCAATATACTAAAGCAAAATACAAGATCTACTTCTACAACAAACTTGTGGAAGCTTAATTGAATTTGAGCAAGATCAAATAGAACAAATATAACTGAGAATAAGAAATCAATCACACATGAACACAGACTATGGGGAAAGCCTCATCTAAAAACCCCGATCTCTGTATTATCATACAAGTGGAAATATGTTCATATTACACAAAGCATCAGCTCACAAGTTATCCTGCTCTCAGTACAATCCCTCTGCTACTCATAGACAGTCAAAGGCTTATCACAAACCTTCTCCTCTGCCCTCCAAGCCTCCTATTTCTTTGCGTAGTTTTTCCTAGGGTCCAATGCCGCCGCCTATGTGAATTCACCTCTCACACTGCTCACTAAACTCAGAAGTAACTACGCAATTGTGAAGGAGATAATTCCTTCTACATGGATGAGTTTCATACATAGGAAAATTCCTCCAACTGATAGTACATTGTCCCTTCATTTAATCTCAACTAGGTCTCTGTCTGAATTGACATGCATGAGTTATTTTTGAGAGAATATTCAGTTATCTGAAGTGCAGCAGTTACATGCATGCATGCATTAACTAACTAAACTCACAATTAGTTCAACAAACTATTTGAACTAATCTAACTGGACTTAACTCAGTTAACTGAGCTAACTAATTACAACTCAAAGTACAACTCATCCTGTTCTCCTTTAATGAAGGGATACCTTCCTCAATCAATGGGATAATTGTTGCATGTCCTCACATAGACTTCATGTTTGATTTTCTCCAACTAATTAACTCAAGAGGAATTAATTAATTATTTTACAAACAACTGCTTAGATCAAATTCGAATTTTACTTCTCAATTTTAGTTCAGGGACTAACTAAAATTGGAATCTATCCCGAAATACTATTTATAGCAATCCTATTTTTAGAATTTCCATTTTTTCATTCCTTGTTGCTATGTCCAACACTGGTACCTGAAATGCTATTTATAGCAATGCTATTTTTAGCATTTCTTGTTGCTATTTCCAACACTCCCTCTCAACAAGAAAGACATTCAAATAGAAATCGATCCTAAACCTTTGGAATGTTCTGCATGCAACACTTCTCCCAAGTGTTGTTGCTCCAGTAGAAACAAAAAAATCTCCTAACTAACCTCCCTGTTGGGCTAGAAACATCCTCTGATGCTGAAGCTTCCTTTGCCACTGACAAGTGCTCCCTCTGTGACCTTTGAGTTGTTGCAACCCTTCATGCATCTTGCACCGTTGCACACCTCTCTGTGCCATCCTGCACTGGTGCAACACTCCTGTGCTTCTCGCATTGTTGCAGCTTGCTAGCTCTGCGTTGTCTTGGGATTCCTGCATTGTAGCTCTCTCTGCTGCTCCCTCCGCATCTGTCTCTAACCACTCAGCCAGTCCTGCTACTCCAAATTGGGGCTCCCATAGCAAGGTATAATCAAAGAGGTTGGGTACCTCAACGATCCTGCCACTATTCCAGCCTTCTTGGGACTGTCACTCCACATCGCCCCACCTTCAACCTGGAGGCATAGATGCATGTGATCCCTTTGCCCACTTGGCTTGAAATTTCCCCCTACTGGAGGTATCTTCATGAGTGGATGCCTCCACTTGATCTCCTCTCGGCTTCTCTAGTTGTGGCTGCTCCACAACCTCCTGAAGTTGCTTCACCAATTGTGGCTCCTCCACAATTGTCTGAGACTTCTTGTGGCACTGCATGTTGAGAGGTAATGTACTCTCCCTCTCAACCACCAAGTCTCTAACAGTTGCCTTGCTCTTCAAGGCTCTGCATGCATCTTGAACCTCAAGAGCATACAGGTTCTTGACTCATGAATCGATCTTCTTCACCTGTCTTATGGTGATGTGTCTAAGGAAAAGATTTCCCTTACTGAAGACTACATCATATCCTTTGTCTTCTAGCATTGTGATCAATACCAATTTTTTCCTTAGTCCTGTAACATACATCACATCTGTCAAGGTAATGTGAGCTCCATGCTCCCTCTAAAAAACAATTGTGCCTACTCCTGAGACACTATACTTTTCATCATTACCCATCGCTATGAGTATCTGGAGATCTTTCTCCTCCAAGGTACTGAACAAACTCTTATTGTCGGTCATGTGAAATGAAGCTCCACTGTTAAGAAACCAACCACATCCCACCATGGATGAAACCGTGCATGCGAAGAGGGTAAAATCCAACTCGAACTGTGAGGCCAATGCCTCACCTTTAGATCCTTCCTTGTATCCCATCTTGGATTTCTTCAGTGGACAATTTGTAGCAAAATGGCCCACTTCATGACAATGAAAGCATCACACTTTTGATTTGTCAAAATTCTTCCCACCATAGGAAGAACTCGGTTTGTGTTGGGTTGTGTTATATTCTTTCCACATAGTTAACAGGGGGTTTGAGGGGTACCCGTAACCCCACTTTATGGGGTCCGGGTTAGGTTGGGTTGGACCCTATGTTAGGTTGGGCGGACTCACCTATGGTTTTGTGCATGATTTTCGCACATGTTTTTTGGGCGCGATGGTTTTCGGTCCATGGTATTGGATGCTTCGGCATGTATAAATATGTATTGTAACAT
>APFE030758821.1:60215-91104 GCA_000404065.3 Pinus taeda | reverse complement strand
ATAATAATATAACTAACTAGCAATTTAATAATCAATTAAATTAACTTATTTTTATGCCCCTTGTCCAGCCCAACTAACTATCGGCAGTCATATTTAGCTGTTAGTCAATATAGCCGTTGCCTGGTCAAGAATTATAGTCGTTGGAGGTTTTGCTCATGCTATTTAACATGGAATGCTTGATCTGATTTTTCAACTTGTCTTGACGATGAACCACACTGGTTAGTTTGAAACGCGTGGACAAATGAAATATCATGTAATTTACACTGAAAATCTCTCATAACTATATATATATTATTTAGCCTTTATTAATTATAAATAGTAAATTCTTTCTAAAAATATTTATCTTTTATAATATAATCTTATAATGAGTTAATTTTTTTTAAAGTATTTATATAAACAATATATACATGTTCAACATTTAAAATTTAAATTTTTAATTTATGAAATATGATGAAGGATTTTTTTCTTAATGTGAATAATATATGATATAAAATTAATAATTAAAATTTACTCATTAAAAATTTAATTTCTCAATTTTAATAAATTAAATTAAGATAATTTTATTTTATCAAAAAAATTAATATATTATTGTTATTGATGATGATGATGGTGGTGGTTAATGTTCACAACTTTGGTCTATTAGACCTAAAGAAACAAATTATTTAGTTTGATTTAAGATTTTATTACTATGCTCAAAACGCTGGGAGAGAAGCCTCCCCAACGCACTTTAATTTTGACATCCTAAAAAGCTAGGAAGGTCAATGTTGCAACAAAGATTTTGAAACTGAGATCTAATGTGGTTGTAGGCGGGGTACTCTAAGAGGAAGTGATTTTCATCCTAGATGTTTGTATTCTCACAGAAATGGCAAAGCCTTTCTATCCATGATGTTTTAGGAACTGCCCAACGACCTGTTTCACTATAAAGCTCATGAAAGTTTGTTCTAATCCTGGCTATATTAATTTTCTTCTTTGTCAAATTTATTAAATTATTTTTTTAATTATAAAATAAATTTGTATTTTTAATTATAATTTTGCTTATACAATATATCCATTTTAAATTTTTAATTATTAAATTTCACTTATATACTAATCAATATTTAATATTTATAAATTCCATTTTATTCAAAATAATTTTCTAAAACATTTAAATTTTACCTTGTTGCAACCATGGCCAGAAAGCCTTGAGCAAGGTACATGGCAGTTTCTTGTAAAGCCAAAATTAAAATTCGTTCATTCAGTACACTTTTTGTAAGTTGTTGCCAATGACATAAGCTTAGTCACACCAATTGTCCTCTAGTTCAAAAATCGAATAAGATGGCACAACTCACTCCCTCCCTGTCTGGTTGTTTGATGTGAATGTGAATCTCTGGAGGGCATGATGAACATGTGGGGGTAACGGATTTCTATAAACATCAAAATCAAATTCTGTTAACTGGTCTATGTGGACCTCAAGATAAATATTGAAGCAAGGGTGAGAATGTGACTGCCTGATCTAACCCAAGCCCCTCGTATTTAGATGTCTGTTAATGGATAGCTTGCTGCTTTCCTTACGTCACTGGTTCTGAGCTGGTGGCTCTGGTTGGCATATTTAATTTTGGCATGCGTTGGATACAGGTCACCTAATGTCTCCAACTTTTATGATTAAGATAACCACTGATTGCATCTGGGCGACCACCTTTGGTGGTGGTGCATTTTCTGAATCTGGCACAAGGGTATTTAATTTATTGTATATATAATAATGCATGTTTCATGTTCTATGAACCCATCTCTGTAACTGCAAATCCACCTGAAACAGAGGAGTATGAAGCCATTGGGACACATGGAGGAGCCCTGAAGAAAAATCGATGAAAAATGGGAGAAGCTCAGCTGAGTTCAGCTCTCTGTAATGCTGGTTATAAAAATGTTATTTCATTGTGTATGCCACTGGTTATTGCTTTAATCTTAATGCCAACAGTTGCATCATCATCAAAGAACCACATTCCTCTGGGTTCCAAGCTCTCTGCTTCTGACAGCAAAACCAGCTTTTGGGTCTCTGAAAATGGCATCTTTGCCATGGGGTTCTTCTCAACACAGCAAGATGGCATTTATAGCGTCGGGATATGGTACCATTCCCTTCCCATGCAAGCCCAGGCAGTGGTCTGGACAGCAGGAGGGGACGTGAAAGTGAGCCCAAATTCCACGTTTGAGCTCTCAGTCGATGGGAATCTAATTCTCTTTGATGATAGCATGGGCGTCCCTGCTTGGACTAGCAATACCAGCAATAGGGGTGTTGTGGGTGCATCCCTGCTTGACAATGGCAATCTTGTTCTCAGTAATAATGGACAGGACATAGTGTGGGATAGCTTTCAGACACCCACCGATACGCTCCTTCCAGGGCAGAGGCTTGAGATGAATCAGACTCTGAGAGCTTCTTCTAAGAATGCCATTGCAAGTTATTATAACTTGGATATAACGGAGACTGGCACTCTGGTGCTTAGATGGTGCACTGAAGTGATTTACTGGGAAAGCGGAACAAAAGGGCAATTTTCTTCTTCAAAATCCAGTAACACCATTGGAGCAGTTTTACAAGGGATTGGAGTTTTTGGCCTCTTTGATAGACAGGGGACGATCATTTGGTCGAGATATAGTGAAGATTTTACAGACCCAAATGTGAATTTGAGACTTTTGAGGTTGGATGCTGATGGGAACCTTAGAATGTATTCATGGATTGAGAAACTTCAGGTCTGGAAAGTAGGATGGCAGGCTCTAGAAAATCAATGTGATGTTTTTGGTACCTGTGGTTTGTATGGAGTCTGTAGCTTTAATGCCACAGGACCCTTTTGCAAATGCCCATTTGAGAGAGAAGGATCTAAGGTCAATGTTAGTTTGGAAATGGGGTCCGAAGGTGCCTGCAGGAAACTGATGAAGTTGGGCAGTTGCAACGAGGGGAACACCCTAATGGTGATGAATCATACTTTTTTATATGGAATCTTTCCTCCTCACGATGTGTATAACTATTCCAACGCCAAGGCTTGCATGGAAAATTGCCTGAAGGACAGGTCCTGTGTTGCTGCAACAGCCTTGAATGATGGGTCTGGCATCTGCAGGATCAAGAGGACTAGTTTCATCAGTGGATATCATTACATGTCGGTTCCTGCAATCTCGTATGTAAAGGTATGCCTTACACCAGAAGCAGTAAACGATCAGATTATTTTCATGTATCCTCAAACATCAAATTCGGACTCATCTCCCTTCTCTTCATTACCTTCAGTTTCAAGCACGCATGGTCCTTCTGGCATCTGCATTGTAAGAGCAGTCTTGCCAATTGTTCTTATTTTTCTGGCCATACAAGTAGGGTTAAGTTGGTATGTTTTTAAAAGAAGAATGCAGAGGATGCTTTCAGCCAAGCATGGATTGATGGATCAAAATTTTAGAGTCCCCATCAGGTTGACTTACTTAGAAATACAAGAATTGACAGAGAACTTTAGGCACAAGCTTAGTCCAACTGTTTTCAAGGGAACTCTGTCCAGCATGAGACCTGTGATAATCAAGCGGCTAGATGTTGAAACTACAGAGAAGGAGTTTCGGAAGGTATTGTCCATTATAGGAAGCACACGCCACAAGAACTTGGTGTCGTTGCATGGTTTTTGTTATGAAGATCAGCAAAGGTTGCTAGTTTATGAGTATGTGAACAATGGCTCCCTTCATCAGTGGCTGTTTGGCAGCATAAAGCAAGGCAAGGATCTGAACTGGCAGAGACGATTAGAGATCGCAACGGGAATTGCCCATGCCATTGCCTATCTGCACATGGAATGTCACGAATGTATTGCTCACTCCAATCTTAAGTTGGAAAATGTCATGTTGGATGACAAATTTATGCCCAAGTTGACAGATTATGGCCTTAAAAGACTGTCAGAAGGAACATCTAATCAAAGCACTACCTCCTCAGAATCAGATCCTGAACAAGATGTTTTCAGCTTTGGTATGATGTTGCTAGAGATAATCACTGGCAAGAGATATCCTAGTGATGGTTCTCTAGGAAAAGAGAAGATTGGTAAATGGGTATTTGAAGAGTATCAGATGGGAAATTTGGACAGCATTGTTGATTGCAGGATGGGTTGCAACTGGAATTGGTTTCAGGTTGAAAATGCTCTTAGAATTGCTTTCTGGTGCATCCAGGAGCAGTTATTCTCAAGGCCTTCGATAAGGGAGGTTGTTAAGGTGCTGGAAGGAACATTTCCAGTTGACAAGCCTCCCATTCCACAGACTATTGCACAAGTTCGTGAAGGAGCCTGTAGTAAGCTCAAGGAAATAGTTACAGGGGAGGAAGAGGTAAAGGATCAGGTCAATGTTCCAGGAAAAAAGTGCTGTGTGCAGTTGGCCACTATTTCCTATAGTGCCCAGACAGAATAACTGCATAAACACAACGTTTGAAATATTCTGTGATTCTGTGCCTGGGATTCGTTCTGGAAATTTTCCATGGAGGGACAGGTTATGCTGTTCTTGAGAGATTTGAATCTATCAAGTATGCTAACTATTCAGTAGACTTGCCTCTAGACATCCAGTCCATCCCCGATTAAGGGCAATTCTGTCTTTTTGCATAGCATTTAAACTACTGTTGGACAAAGGATTCTGAGTCATTGTGACAGGACCATTCCATGAAATTTTGTTCCACAACATATCGAGGATATAATATGAAAGGTGTCTGCCAAAGGCAGAGCATCTGGTTGATAACTAAAGGTTTCGTGATGCTGGAACGCAGCTTATTGTATGCGACATGTGGCCTTGCTTTATTTTCTATGCTGCAGTGCAAGTGGTACAGGCCATACATCTGCTCTGAATTCTCTCACTCATTATAATGTTTTCAAGTCCTTTTCTCAAAAGCACTACGCATACATTTTGTCTCTTTTTCCATATTTGAGTATTCCAAATCGACCCCCGGCCTTTTTAGTGCTGGGTCTTGGTTTTGATAAATGCAAAGGCAATTTTTTATTGTTTTCAAAACATGGGCTATTCTGCAGGACTGCTTTGATCTATATTTTCCAGGGTTTCCCTCTTCGGATTCCCTTTTTTGCTACTGTTTTTTTTCCAATGGAAAATGTTTGCTCTTCTTATTAGCAAAAAAGAGTGTGTTCGCATTGGCTGGGAGACCATATTTTAAAAAATATGCAAGTATGTGTCTAAATAATATCACCACCAGCCTACTTCCATCTTAATCATGGATCTAATAACCACAAAGAGGGATAAAAGGAAACAGAGATAAAAGGAAACAGAGATGTAAATCTTTCAGTAAATGAAAGATTTGAGTTTAAGATGGATTTATGCTGGCATATTTAATTGTAGATTTTTATAATTACTATGGCCCTTTTTAAAATATTTTTATTACTATGGTCAGCTAGTTTCTAATTTTCCAGTTTTACAGACGTGACACATCTGCACATCTACCTTGGTTGTAGATGCACTTCACTATCTCCGTGTAATCAACAGTTCAAGTGATCGTATTCTGACGGTGGACCATAAAGGGTGTGTAATTTCTTAATCTATCCTATGAGATTTGTTTCACAAAACACTATTCCTCAAGAGGATTAGAAGATGTTCCGTGTGAGTGAGGTGCCGACCTCCCCACAGGTTGTCTCATTTTGCAGTCTTCCAGGGCCCATTGTTACCTCTTCCTTTGCCCGTGTGTTAGCCTCTCGTTCAACTTTCTATATAGGTGGGCGAATGTGATGTAATTAAAAATGGATATTTTGTCCCTGCTGCTCCCATGCTTGCCTGGTGATGAGTAATGCTTTTTTTGCAGCATTCCTCACAGCAAGCCATTCATGAGTTTGGTGTCACCATAAGCATCTAAGTCCAGGGCTCCCTTCCAATTCTATGTCCAGTAAGGTATTTGCAGCCACTGGCTCTGCCCTGTTGTTTGATCAACAGCCAATACTGACTTTGAAGGAGATGTTTTAGTTGTCAGGGAAGAGTAGCCACCCCTTTTCTCCACAGATGCCCAGGTTGTCTCTGGATGCTCCATCAAAGTGCCCTTGTGTTCTTGATAAGTTTTCTGTGGGAGGTGAAGCACTTAGGGGGACTTTGATTTTGGTGCTGTGTGGCTATCTCCCTGCTGGGTTTTAGACTATGGCAGGCCCTGTAGGGGTTTGTCCCTCTTATCCTGGAATACAGATTTGTTTCTAGCTAGCAATATTGACCATATAACCTCAAATGCAAGAACTTGGTCCTCTTCTTTTGTGGTGTCAATTCAGCATTCGAGTGGTTGGTTTAGGTTCCGTGCTTCCCATGAGTTTCTGTGTACAAGCAGATTTATGGCTGCAGCCCATACGTTCTTTTGCAAAATGGTATTGTAGGAAAAGATGATTCATTGGTTCTGAACATTCTTCACATAGGGGGATCTGCCTGTTCCCTCCCAACCTCTGTGGTGTAGGTTTTCCCAAGTTAACACCTAATTATTCAATGCCAGACAAGAGAAAGTCTTTGATTTGGGGGTGCTGATAGCTTCCATATTTTGTGCCACCACCATTTTCACTTTCCCCTTTCCTGGCTGATGAGGTGAGTAGATTACCCAAGTTTTACTGAATAAATGCCATGTTTCAGATGCCCACCAATAGGACTGTTTTTTTTCAGAGGAAAAGGTGCAACTTCTATTCAGTGATTGATAGATTGAATTGAAATTACATTCTTTATGTCCTTCAGCACTTATATATATAAAGGACTCTGTTTCTGTCTTTTTGTTCAAGGAAATAGGGTATTGGTCTACGGATATATCAGTGTTTTGAAACCTGGCTGGGTCAAACTGCTACCCAGACAAACTGGCCAGTTCATTAGGCTTGGAGGTCAACCTGTCAATGACCCCAATTTGGGCTCAAGTAGACTCCGGTTTGTTACAAAACCGGCATGAACTGGTATAACCTGGCCGGTTCTGTCATAACCCGGCTGGGTCATTTCCAGTGTGCATTTGTGCAGCCGTAGACCACAAGCGTAGTTGTTTTGGGCAGCTGTAAGTGGTTTTGTGGGAAACTAAGTGTTGTTTCTCTCCAAAAACAGCCCCTCCAAATCTTTAAAATCATTATTCCCCTTTCATTTGCATCACACATCTCATTCGGAGTTTCTGTGAGCTTCATTGTGAGCTTGGAGAGTACTGAGTTTTTGCTGTAGTAATGTAATAGCAGAGAGTTTGGGCTGTGTTTGTCATCTTGGAGCTACTTTGGAACTGTCTAGTGGAGTTGGCATCTTCAGGAGGAGGCTAAGGCAGCTGGTTTTCATTTCCAAAGGCTTTTCACTTGAAAAATCCATATTTCATTGTTATCCATGTATTAATTTTTTTTTTTTTTTTTGGTTCTTTCAAGTTTCAAGTTTCAATTTTCATGTTTTAAATTTCAACTTGTTTGTGGGCTAAATCTGCCCCATTTCTTTTTTCCAAATTTATCTTGGGCTTTCTATTTTACTTAGATGCATTTTTTTTATTTAATTTGTGGATTTATTTCCTCTTTGCAAATTTCAAATATTTCATTAACCATCATGCCTACAAAAGCCAAGGATACTGCATGGGCTCATTGTGATATGATTTATGGCAAAATGATCTGCAGATTTTTCCAAAAATCTGTTGCAGGAGGGGGTATTCACATGTTGAAACAACACTTGGTTGGCATAAGAGATCAGTTAAAGTCATGTAAAGCACCAAATGAAGTGATAGGAGTCAGGACATATTAGAGCAAAATTCCTTAAGAGGTTTGAGAAGTTTGAGGAGTATCAGGTTAAGGATAAGACCATCCAAGAAGAAATCTCAAGGAAGAAGGAAGTTTTACAAGCCATGAGAGTGAGTGGGTGTGAAGATTTTGAGATTCAAGACTCCTCTTCTATCCCTTCCACCAATGTCCATGACCCCTTCCATTATGTTCATCCTGCTCTTGGGTGTTATAATCAAGGGCAACAATTTAAAGATAAAAAGAGGATGAATATCAAGAGTTATTTCTCAACTTCCCTTGCCACTGACTGTGCTAATGCCACTTCCTCCCAACCAAGTCTAACTCAACACACTTTGGATAACCATTGGAAACAACAATGCAAAGAAATTGGTTTTCAATACATTGCTAGATGGTGGTATGATGCAAATATCCCCTCTAACGCTGCGTGCTCACTTTACTACCAAGCTACGTGGGCTTTGTTATATCTGCAGGAGAAGGTTTCAAAGGCTTCAAAAGCCCTAGTATGCATGGCTTGAGGGGAAGTCTTTTGCAAAAAGAGTTTTTTGGCATGGAAGAATATTTGACTAAGTATATAGAGTCATGGGCCAAAACAGGTTGTTCCATCATGACAGATAGATGGACAAACGGAAAGAACTGCACTATCATTAATTTCCTTGTTTCTTGCCCTCAAGGAAACATGTTTTTGAAATCAGTGGATGCATCTAATAGGATGAAGGATGCAAACCTTATAGTTGAGCTTTTGGATGAGATGGTTAAGATAGCGGGGAAAGGAGAATGTTGTGCAAGTTATCACAGCCTCAGGTAATGCCTCAAACTATGTTCTAGCTGGAAAAATGATAGAGTTCAAATATAGGATCACATTTTAGACTCCATGTGCTACTCATTGCATAGACCTCATGCTTGAGGACATAAGCAAAGTGAGTGGGTAAAGAACACTGTAAAGCATGCCGAGTGCATCACAAAATACATCTATAACCACTCATGGGTATTGCGCCTAATGAGGAAAAACACTAGGGGCAAGGAGCTTGTTAGGCCTGCAATTACAAGATTTGCAGCTCACTTCGTTATTGTTGCAATCTCTCAATTCTTAGCGATAAAACTTGCAAAAAATGTTTTCTTTTGATGAATGGAATTCATCTCAGTGGGCTTGTAAAGAAGATGACAAAGACACCAAAAAGCATTTTTGACAACTCTTTTTGGAAAAAGTCTACAGAGGTTATGAAAATTGGTGAGCCCCTTGTTAAGGTCTTACGGCTGGTGGTTGGGGAAAAATTGGCTATGGGCTACATCTATGAGGCTATGGATCAGGTAAAGGAGGAGATGCAAGCAACCTACAAGGATAGAGTAGGTAAATATGTATCTATCTGGGAGATCGTTGATAATACATGGAACAATCAACTCCATCATCCTATACATGCAGTCAAGCTTTTCCTAAACTCAAAGTATCATTATAAAGCTCAACTAGGAGAAGATCACATTTGGGGAGGCTGGGTTGTACGATTGCTTGGAGCACATGGTCTCTAAGCAATCCGACCAGTTGGAAATACATAAACAAATCTATCTTTTCAATAAGGCCTCAGGTACCTTTGGCAAAAACTTGGCAAAGATAACAAGAGATGTGGATCAACCAAGGAAGTAATTCCAATTTTTTTTTAAGATCAATTGTTTATAATTCAAACTGTAAATACTTGCTTTTTTAGCCAAACTTAGAGTCTAAATTGTTGTACAATGAACTAACTAATGTCTTTGGCTTTGCAGCACATTGGTGGGAGTCATTTGGAAACCAATGTCATCAATTGCAAAAGTTTGCAATTAGAGTCCTCAACGAAACTTGCAATGCTTCTAGTTGTGAGCACAATGGGTCTATTTTTGAGTGGATACACAAAGAAGCAATTGTTTGGAAAAAAAACGTTTAAAAGATCTCGTCTTTGTGCATACAACTTTTGACTAAGGTGCAACCAATTGATGAACATAGGACCCAATTTAGATCCCATTGTGTTGGATGAGATTGATCAAACATCATAGTGGGTGGAGACTCAACCTACTGAGTTTGAAGCTGATTTTGATATCGATGGCATCAAATTGGAGGGGTTGATCCCAATGCAGATCTGGTAGTGCCAATGGAACCAGAACTAGTAGCTGAATCAAGCAAAGACAAATACCAATGGAAGGCGCTAGTCCTACAACTTGACCAGCTTGTGCTTCCATTAGGTTTAGTTTTGCTGCTACTACTACCAACACCGAAGTTGTAGATGAGTATGAGGAGTCCTCAAACACTTGAGCTAGATAATATTCATGTAGCTCTTGTTGATGATCCCATGTCTAGTAGTGGTGATGAGTTTGATCATGATGAGGAGTGATCATGTTAATCATTGATATGTAGACTTGTAGTAAGCTAATGGCACCATAGCTTGTAACATTGTTTTTGGGCTCCAGAGACCATTTAGAGCCTTATTGATTCTGTATTTTGTTGCTGATATGTATTGCACTTGGTGCCATTTTGATATATTCACCCTTACATGGTATCTAGATGAACAAAATTTGCATATTTTGTTTCTAAGGGTCTGGAATCATGATTTTAAATCTTAAAAAAATATTTTTTCGTTAAAAATTAGTTATTTAGTGTATTCTTTAGAAGACCGGTTCATTGAGATCTAATCAGTCCTGTTTTTCTGGTTCCCTGGTTTGATAGGTGGACCAGGTCCGTCGTTGGTTCCGATTTTTAAAACCATGGGACGTATACAGTCTCCCATTCATCAACTGTTATAAAAATTGAAAAAATATCCCATAAGCGTCTACCATTCTCCAGTCTTAGTTTCATTCCTGCTCGAGTCAATTGAAGTATGAAGTCTCTTCAATGATTAGCTTCATCCCCTGTTAGCCCAATGTCCCTTTGCTCCAACGGGATTTGATCAAGGGCAGTGTGAGCCAGGGGACTGCTCCCTGTTGTTGGAGTGGCATGTTATAGAATGGGCTCTTGCCAGTTAACTCATCTGAGCCAATTTCCCCTTGCCCTATTTGCCAACAAAGATACTTGATAATAACCTCAAAGAGGTGATGAGTGCTTTCCAGAAATTTGATTCTCCACCATGCCGTATCAATGGGACTTTGGATCCAGTTTTTCAAGGGTGAGGATCTATGTATTTTGCAATTATCGTTTCCTGACAGACACCATGCTTGTGTATCAATTTCCAAGCTCCTTGAGCTGCCAGGGTGTTAGGAAATTAAGTCCGAAGTGCTTGATGCCCAGCGTCCCTGATCCTTGGGCTGTGAGAGACTTGGCCGGGATACAAGTGGAAGACCCCATGTTTCTTTATTTCCCTTCCATAAGTGAAGCAGAGCTGCTGAATCTAGTAGAGAGGAGGCTTGGGGAGATTGGCGAGAGAGAACCAATATAGGAGAATAACTTGTAGGACACTCTATATCGATACTAACCTGCTATCAAATGAGATCCACCTGTGCGTCCAGTGATTGACGCTGGACTTGATCCTTTCCACAATTAAGATGTAGTCATTTATTTGATGGTTATTGTGCTTCAGATGGAATCCAAGCTGTGTAAAATTGTCCTCAAAATCTTGTATAGAGAGGAAGAAAATTTTCAATTATCTCTCAGTGTCCTCGAGGAACTAAGTTGAACCTCAATGTAGATTTGGGTCTGTTTATCTCCATACCTGTTGCTGCGCAGAAGAAATTGAAGGTTTTTTTTCTGTAATGGAATGATTTCCAAATAACAGCAAGTCATCCACAGACATTATGTGGGTCACTTTGGCCTGTCCTGAAAATGTGATACCCTGAATGTTTACTACTCTGGTTTCCACTTGCTTAAACTGCTTTGATCTTTAGTCACAAGAAGAAAGAGCAATGGTGAGAGGGAATATTGTTTTTCAAAGCATAGTAAGCAGATTCTGCACTCAAAGAATTATCCTAAAGCCTAGATAACTTTACAACTGAAACCCTATCAAAACTGCAATCTCGGAATACTAAATTTTATAAACACATGTTGCTGGAAACACTAACAAAATACACAGAAAACTGAATTCTCAAATCTGCATCACTATTTTATATTTCAATCCGGATAACAGTAAATTAAAATGGTAGAGATGAAAATTTATTCTTGCTAACCAACACAGTACCAGTGCCTTCTGTCATTGGGTGGCGGAGTCTGCTTAATGATAGCATATGTGTCTTCTTATGACTTTATTGAACTTGAAAATTGCAGTATTGTGCATGACACTAAAAGTAAAATGATTTTTTTTTTCTTTTTATTTGAAGGGTTGTAGTGGTCATGTGAAGAATTTCTTCAAGAACCTTCCATTGACAAGGTTTCCAAGGAAATCTCCATCAAATGTCTCCAGCTGATAGGTATTGTTATCAAGAACCTCCTGCACTCGAAAAGGGCCAATCCAAAGATTATCAAACTTTCCATGCTTACCTTTATCAGCTTGGATCGAGTTCCATTTCAATACTAAATATCTAGCTTGCATGTCACATTCCTTTGCTCTCTTATCAACTATAGCTTTCATCTTCTGCTGGTGGGTTTCAGCTTTACTCAAGTCCTCTTCTCTTTGTTGTTGTACTTCTACCATATGATAAATTCTCTTTTGCATTGGGCTGATATCTGGCTCATCATTCTGTAACAAGTTCATCACTAGCAGGCTGGAATTCGTAGGGAAAATGACATCTATTCTATATACCAACTGATAAGGCGAGGTGTGGATAGCTCTTTTGGTACTAATTTTGTCCACTCAGTGCATTTTTGAGATTTTCATCCCTACTCTTCTTGTTTTTATCTAGCATCTTACATCCTATTAATGATCCTTATCAAATTCTTGTTTGATGATTTTTCCTATCCATTCCCTTGGGGATAGTATACTGTGGAATGCACCAACTCTATGCTGTAATTTTGACAAAACTGCATCATCTTAAAATATGTGAATGCCCAAGCATTGTCTGTGACTAGCCTTTTGAGACATCTGAATCTCGAAAGAATACCATCTTCCAGGAAAACTATGATGGCTTTCTCATCAACCTTGCAGGTCAGAATGGATTCTACCCACTTAGTGAAATAGTTGGTGGCCGTGAGAATGTAGTTTTGTTGCCCACTTGAATTCTGATGTATCTCTCCACCGAAATCCAATCCCCATCGCTGAAAAGGAGTTTCATCCCTTATCGGTTTCAATGGTACAAACCAAGTCTTTTGTTTCCTTGAGAACATTTGACATTCATGACAAGCCCAAACAATGACATTTGTATCTTTGCACAAGGAAGGCTAATAATATCCCACCCTCCAGAGTTTGTACGTTGTGACCTTCCAGGCTTGATGTCCTCCACATGCGCCTCGATGGAATTTTGTAATGATCTATGATACTTGGTCTTTAGTAATGCAAGTAAGAAGGATGCCAACAAGATCTTTTTAATACAAACCTTCGTCCAAAATGTAGTAATTGATTTCCTTTAATTTTGGAGATCTGCATTTGGCCTTAGGTCGCTCAGGCAGACATTCCAAATTCTGTAGGAAGAATACGATATCTTGATAGTGGGGAGAAATTTGGAATTTTGAGAGGTCCTTCAGGAAGGGTTCTTGTGGATTTCTTCCTACTGGAATGCGAGGTTCTTGTGGATTCTCTCTTATGGGGTGAAGAGGTTCTTGTGGATTCTCTTTGTCCGAAGAAGGAGATTCTTGTGGATTCTCCTCCCCGCAAATATTGCAAATATTTTCATTATTGCACATTTCCAGTGCAACATGATTATACTTGGCGAGTAACCTAGCTAATCCTTGGCCCTTGTCCAACTTTGTGGGCTTAATTTCTAGGTCATACTCTTACAACTTTGCTATCCATTTTCATCGTGACCATCATTATGAGGTTGACTAAGTATTTCGATTACTACATCGGATGGCACATATGCTATTACTTTAGAATGTAAGATGTATTCTCAAAATTCTTTGAATGTCTTTACCATGGTATAAGACTACTTCTCTAGAATGATGTATTTCAACTCTGCATTCCTCAGGGCATGGCTAAAAAATGTTATAGGTTGCTCATACCCTTCATTCTTTTGCAACAAGAAAACCACAATGGTATGCTTGGAGGCAAAGGAGAAAATTTGGAATTCCTTTGAAAAATCACGACTTGTTAAGACCAAAGCTTCCATGATGGATTTCTTGATTTGTTCGAATTATTCCTGTGCTTCTAGAGTCCATATCACATCATTGTTATTTCTGAGCATGCATGTTATATGCTCCAGGAGATCCGCAGAGTTCACAATGAACCTACGCAGGAAGTTGAACTTTCCCAGGAATGATTAGACTTATTTCTTATTCCATGGTAGGCCAATATTTGATGTAGCTTCTACTCATTCTAGATCAATTACGACACCTTTTGAGATGATATGTCCCAACAATTTCCCTTCTTGAAAAGCAAATAATGACTTCTTGGGATTCAATGATAGATCGAATTTCTACACTTCAGGAAGGTCTATCTCAACTGCTCTAAATGATCATCCTCTGATTTTGAGAAAACAATCATGTTATCTAGATAAATGAATATGAACCTATTGACGGTGCTGGAAATCCATCAACTAAGGGGGTCTCCCCAATGTGAAGTCCAAATTAGACCTTACACCATTTGGAATAGGAGCCCCATTTGGGATATCGACCCAACTACCATGTATTCTTGTAGGTTTTCCTTGGCTATCAAACTCAACACAAGAGAGTTATGCACTAGTAATCTCAGATCAACAAGTGAGTATGCCTAGTGAGTGTTCGGTTGTACGTGTGTCAAGATTCTTCTACTACGGAGGGAAAATAAAGTGAGCCTCTAGGAGAGAGGTAATAGTACCACCCTAGTACACACACACAAAAGATATCCGTCTAACATTCAACGAAATATTCCACAAAGATGTGATGGTCATTACAACCATTATAACAAGAAAGATATGCCTAACATCCAGCGAAATAGTCCACAAGGATGCGAAAGTTATAACCACCATTAAAGCACATTTTCAATTAGATAAGCACTAAAATAACCGAAATAGTTCAACTACTTTAGTACAGGTGAAAGCAAACATGAATCATAAATATTCACAAAACAATCTTACAAATATTCACAATCCATGCATGAAAACGTGCCAGCCATTAGGCTTCAAGTATTGAGTAAAATTCACAAGACACATGTATCCATCAAACACCACTAGCCCCAATAGTGGAGCGTTGGAGCCACTCCTTTCTCACCAAAACAACTAGCTTGTCTCTCTAATGCCTTGCCAGAGGAGCCAAGGTGAAAATTCCTTTGTTGATACAATGAGGATGTATATATAACCAATGCGGTGATGCTTCACCTCCCTTATGACTCTTCAACTACCCTCATGACTGTTTGACTTCCTATGACTTTTCAACCTTACATGACTCTTCATTTTCTGTACATGTTTTTTGGACTTCCACTTTACAATACATTTTCGAATAAGAAATTACATAATCCACAAGAAGGATGTGGCATATGAAGACTCATGATGTGATATGGCATGATACTGCTGACAAAGATTTCTTGATGACATGGCAAAGTCGAGCCATTCTTGCAGCTCCTTTCTCTTCAACAACAGATGTGCAATGCTTCATCTTCATGACAGTATGCTTTTTTCTTCATATCCACCCTCCAAAGGGTTGTGAATTAGATGGAGTCTTCATGCGGTCCTGATATTTGATCTTCTGCTGTAATCTAGTTTTCTTTTGTCTTCTTGCCTGAAGATCATCTTATCTGTTCATCTCCATATGTGTATTTTAACATGTCCTCCTTCTCCATCTCCTTCTTCGTAATCTTGCCATAGCATGATAGAGTTCCTGCATTTTTAATCCACTCATGAAAAAATGACATTAGTCTGATAAAACCCTAGTCTAAGATGTTGCATGATGATCCACTTACTAAGCTGGAACCGGGTGGCAGGCTGAGGGAGAGGCTCAGTTACTGTGTAATTGCACAACTCAGGTAGTCAAGGGTCAGGCTTGAGCCTTGAGATTGTGCAATGTGTAGTTCAGCCTTAGACTCAAGAAAAAATATTGCGCAGTTGGGGAGCTTAGGGAGCCAAGTTGAAGGCTTGAACATTGATTTTTCCCATCGCGCAGTTTTGGAAGACAAAGGAGCCCAGGTGATTGCGCAATTGTGTAGTTCAAGAGCTTAGGGCTGAGCCTTGAGCCTTGAGATTGCACAATGTGCAGTTTAGGATGGATTGTGCAGGGAAATTACGCAATTTTGAGGCCTAGTGAGTCAGGCTGCAAGGTTTTGCACTATTTCTATCAAATCCGCAGTCTTGGGGGACAGAGAAACCCTGGTGATTGCGCAGTTCAAGAGCTGAGGGTTTGGGCTTGAGCTCAGAGACTGCGTAGTGTGCAGTTAGGGCCACGCAGGAGGGATGAATTGTGCAATTTTGGGGGCCAAGGATGGGGTTTGAGCACTAAAATTGCGTAGTGCACAAACTTAGAAGTCAGGAACTACACATTACGCAGTGTCAAGAGGCATGGTTGCAGGTTGAGCACTGGGACAACGCAATGAGCAGTTCACGAAGGTTAGATGAGGCTAAGTTCCTGAGAGTTTTCCGAAATTTGGCTAAGTGTAGGATTAGTGAATAGTGATAGCACTTGACTGTGATCACATACTTAGAGTGCTTGATGACACAACATAGATAATCCAGAACACATTAACAACATACTTCCCTCAGTGCGACCACCTTTACAACAACTTATGACAAGTGCGACACCAAAGATACACTTTGTGACGACTGTGACGAAACTTATGCGACAATGCTTAAAACTTTGGAAATGAGTGCGACAAAAGTTTACATGGTAAGATCAACTCATTTATACAAGGAGAACCTCTTGAAACCACCAAAACAAGCTTATGTACATTGTGCGACACTTAACATACCAGAAGACAAAAAGTGCTAAAGTGCCAATGACACTTGCGATATGTGAACAACAATGACAGAAACACATGCCAGAGTGAAGAGAACATGAAAAAAACACTAATTAGAGTGAAAGCAAGCAAAAGCGATAGCCGAAAACATGAAAATGACACTCGCGAAAACAAAGGTGTACGAAAGCGACAGTTTGCAAAAATCACAGAAATAGAAATACAAGCACAACTAGAAGTGAGAAACTATCGATGTTAGTGCGCACTAACTATCGACATGGATTGGGCATCGCACATGCGTAGTCTTGATGGACCGTGCTATGCTTGTTCAATCTTGTGTAAAAGAATGTGCTCATGAACTTGTTGCGGACTGAACATGTGTAAGAAAGTACCCTTGAAACGTACAATCCAAGAAGGGAGCTCGAAAGCATCAACTAACTAAGAAGTGACTATGGAACAACCGATCGCAAGATCCAGAGTAGGCTCCAAAATTCGCATGTAGGCAAAATTTTGGAGGGTGTTCATCGTAGCGAAAACACTTGGCGACACACTGGTAGAACTCCAACTTCTTTGCCTTGGTCAATTCTTTCATGCAAGGTGTATTTATTTAGGAAGTATTGATTCATCGTTCAGGTTACCATGGCATCACCACTTACTCCGTGAATAAAAATAGCCCCCTTCATTTCTTTACTCAGTGAAACAAAAAAATAAGATCAACAATCACATAATGTTTCAAATCAAGATAGGGTAATTAAGTTCACGAGATTTATATTTTCAGAGTATAATTTTTCATCTCTAGTGTTGCTTCACTGCCAGCAGTTCTAGACAGTACTCGACAGAGTCACTACAGGAACACAAACATTGCTCCGCTGCCAGCGAGCATGGACAGTACCCTGGTGGAGTTGCTTGCTTCACCTCTTTGTGCAGGAAGCCTTTATCTTCTTTCGTCTTTATTTATATATTTAAATAGGACTATGCATAGGCACTTATTCATTTTATGGGCAAAAGAGGGATCTTGACTTATTGGGAGTAGAAGAGGTTATCCCTTCATAGAAGCATATATAAGACCTATGCTATTGGTTTTCTTGTTCAGATTTTCCCCTTGTCCTTCTCTACTTGATTGGATCAGCCTAAAAACGCTGAAACATAAAGACCCGAGTGTAGGGATGAGGTTTTCAGAATATACATGGAGATGATGGTTTGACACAAGGCTTTACTAATGCAAGGATTGTATTTTCCGTCAAAGCATCATCAACGAAAAGGTGACAGTAACTAAGACAAGGAAGAAGGACAGAGAGTTAGCCGAATGTTTTAATGTCACAAAGTCCTTTTCTATTTTTCCACATTATCTTTTGAGCCCAAATAGGACACCCTTCATGCAAAGTCTTATTGATAGAACAAAAGGAAAAGTCACAACACAACAAGAAAAGCAAAACCAAAGCACAATAAAAAAGAGGCTAAACCAAAGCATGATTCAAGAAAAAAGAGAAAAGACAAGGGAGACTAAGGAGAACAAGTGCGGGATGACTGCAAGAGAGGGGAAACTAAAATGCAGCTAGTCCTACTCCTAACCTAAACAACTAGAAGGTCAAGTTAACGTATAATGAAATTTTCAATGTAACCATTGCAGTTGTTCCTGACCTGCGTCCACAAATATATGAAAAATTAAAACATATATAAAGTAATGTGCAACAGAAAATATAAGAAATTGAATATATTGCACAAAAATTTGAAGGTCTTTCCTATGGGCAAAAAGATGTGTAACAACCACTACTTTTATCTAGTTCACATTCTTAATTTTCTGACGGAAACCATAACCAGACAAGCCTCGAAGACTTCTTGCAAATAGACCTTCTTATGTATCATCCTACTTAGCAAGCATGAGAAAAGGCTGAAACTTGTTCTTGGCAACAAAGCTTGTCAAGTAAGATTTCTCCAACCATTCGGTGTTTGGATCATGAAATTCGAAACAATCCACTTGAAAATCCCAATTTTTTTTGAAATAATGAATCTTCAATTAAAATCACAGGATCATGATGATAATCTTGTGAGGGAAAATATATCTGATCACATTCAGAAGGCTTGTCAAGATAGTGAGGACCTGATATAACCATCAGCGAAGGCTGAAGTGCCTCAACTGTTTGACAAGTATCTGAATGGTGAGATAAACCATAAATATTAGTCGATGTGAGACAATTGTCATCAAATATACTGGTGGGAAAATGATAAAACAAATGACATTCAATATTATGATCATATGGACTGATTAAAGCATCAGATCCCCAGTTAGTAGTTAACGAAGATAAATCAATTTGAACATCTCTGTGAATGCTCTGAACAATCTAATGAACTTCCTCACAAGACAAATGTGACAAACCATTTTCCTGTAACTGGTGACAAACTGTACAAGCATTGTAATCATCGAAAGAATTTAAAAGGGATGTCAGCACAATAAACATTGAGACTAGTCAAGACATAATGAACAAAGAATAATTTGATTCATGTGATAACTCGTGCACTCATTATTACTCAATAGGATTTCAGGTGTGATGAAGGGAAAGATTAGAAATACAACATTCACAAGGAAAACCAGGAGTTGAATATTAAGAAATGAATCCGATAGGCATGATCCCTTCAGCAAAATATAGCCTTTGAAATGATCAACTTTGCAATTCCATGACTCTATAAGAGATACACATTTCAAACCCCAATTTGATGCAAGAGATTTGCATGAAGATGGATCAACTGAAGAAGATTCTTGAATCTGATCAGAAACCAAATCTTAAGATTACATTCGAAAAAGAAAACATCTTTCAGAAAGAGATTTACATAGAGTGAAACCATGCAAATAGAAGGATTGTGCAAAAGAAACTAAATCTGAGTTAGTTCGGGGGGCTTACCAGAGTCGCGAGATCTTGAAATAACCGTTAATAGAAGTTGAAGTGCCTCAACTTCCCGACAAGTCCCAGAAGTTTCAAGGATTGTAAAATCGCATCCTGAAGATTCAAATAGATAGCACATGGTGTGAGGATAGATGCTACCATTGGTTTCAATAAGACCACTGCTCATTGGAAGGAAACCATCTCTGTCACTGGCTTGATCATATTTTTCAACTTCAACAACCAGATTACTCAAATTGAAAGGTTCTTCTGGTTGCAAGTCTGGAGATGTATGAATCGAAGGAATTTCATGAGAAAGATGATTTGAATAGTTGTCTTCATGCAAGACAAGAGATGATGAGGGATGGAAAGAGTACTCAATGATTTGATTGCTTTCATTTTCATCATGGATAATATCACCATCTTGTGTCAATTGAGAAGATAACTCATTGGATGAAGAACTTGAATAGCATGGAGTATTTTCATCACAAGTAGATGCATCATAAATGGTAGAGCAAAAGGGATAGTGAGATGAAGAGGAAGTTTAGATAAGAACATCTTCTTTGACCAAATCAGATTCTAGTTCTAAATTAAAATCTTCATGAGAAACTAAAAGATAAGTTGGTGCACTTGGGCATTCATCATCGCATACATCAAAAAAATCATTATCATTAGAATGATTGTTGCCCAAGACTGCAGATCTAAATAAATTTATTTCATTAGATTCACTACCGAGATTAACATTTTCGATATCAGCCAAGAATGAGGAAGCACCATCTTCGCATAAAGGATTTTAAGAAAGAAAAGAAAGGTTGAAAGAATCCCCACCTTCTTGCTCCTCTACCTATGTAATGTGACTACATTGAACCTAATCGCAATTTGGGCCAACAACTTGAAAATCAAGTAGTGTGAAAAAATAGTTGGTGGAGCAGATTGATTGAGCACATCACAGTGTAAAGAGTCATGACATGTAGATGATAGAGGCTAATAGAAATCCAAATCAAATTTGAGACTAGAGTTATGAACAATGACATGAAAAGTGGAAGGAGGATGAGAAGATGGATTAGGAATTTGATGTGAAAATTTCCAAACTTCATTATAATTGCGAGGAGGAACCCTCATCGAAACTGGGAAAGGAGGAAAACAAAGAACAAAAGAATTATTAGGTTCCTCCTTTGAAATTCGAGGTGTCTCGTGATTTACAAGAGTTGTGGGAATGAAAACATCAGGTGGTTTAGATTCATCGTTCAAGGAGATATGAACCAAATGTTGACAATTTTGTTTCAAGAAATCCCAATCCATATTTTCTTCAAGAAATTCACAACAAAGGTGAAGGAATTGATCAAAGAAATCCTCAACTGATTCATTTGGATTCATTCTTAACTCATTAGTTCTTTTAAGAACAACTCAATAATCATACACATCAAAGGTTTGATAAAGCTATTGGAGGAAGTCATGAAAAGAATGGATAGAATCAGGTGGTAAGGTATGGCACCATTGATTAACATGACCTTCAAGGGTGAGGAAGAAAAGAACTCAAGCAAAATATTCATCATCGATTTTGTAAGATTCAAAAATTTTAAGAAAATAAGAAATGTGCTCGGTTATGGATATTCCATCCTCACCATAAAAATTTAACTAAGACAAGTGATAAAGAGGCTCATCGGGGATTGAAAATAGAAAATTGGATAAATTAGAGAAACACCCGAGGATGATCAATTTTTGATAAGAGGTTTAGAAAATAATGAATGGATACAACTCATCATATGGTCGTCATTCTATTGCCATTTTGTTGACGATGCTGGAAATTAATCAACCAAGGGGGTCTCCCTGATGTGAAGTCGCAATTAAACCTCACAACGTTTGGAATAGGAGCCCCATTTGGTATATCGGTCCAACGACCATGTATTATTGTAGTTTTTCCTTGGATACAAAACTCAACACAAGAGAGTTATGCATAGGTAATCTCAGATTAGCAAGTGAGTATGCCTTGTGAGTGTTTGGTTGTATGTGTGTCAATATTCTTCTACTGTGGAGGGAAAGGAAAATGAGCATCTAGGAGAGAGGTAATAGTACCACCCTAGTAGAGACATAAACATAAAATATATCTATCTAACATCTAGCGAAATAGTCCACAAAGGTGCGACGATCATTACAACCATTATAACAAGAAAAATATGTCTAACATCCAGTGGAATAGTCCTTAAATATGTGCCAATCGTTAGAGCCATCATTACAACACATTCTCGACTAGATAAGCACTAAAATAACCGAAATATCTCAACTACTTTAGTACAGGTGAAAGAAAACATGAATAAAAAATATTCATAGAAAAATCTTACAAATATGAAAAATCCATGCATGAAAATGTGTGACCCATTAGGTTTCAAGTATTGAGTAAAATTCACAAGACACATGTATATATCGAACACCACTAGCCCCAATACTGGAGCATTGGAGCCACTCCTTGCTCCCCAAAAGAACTAGCTTGTCTCTCTAATGCCTTGCCGAAGGAGCCAAGGCGAAAAGTATTTTGATCATACAATGAGGGTGTATATATAACCAATGGAGTGATGATTCACCTCCCTTATGACTCTTCAACTACTCTCATGATTGTTTGCATTCCTATGAATTTTCAACTTTACATGACTCTTCATTTTCTATACATGTCCTTTGGACTTCCACTTTACAATACATTTTCGAATAAGAAATTACATAATCCATAAGAATTATGTGGCATATGACGACTGATGACATGACACTGTTGACAAATAATTCTTGATGACATGGAAATGTCAAGCCATTCTTGTTGCTCCTTTGTCTTCAACAAGAGATGTACAATGCTTCATCTTCATGAGAGACATACTTTTTTCTTCATGTCCACCCTCCAAAGGGTTGTGAATCAAATGGAGTCTTCATGCAGTCCTGATCTTTGATCTTCTATTGTAATCTAGTGTTCCTTCATCTTCTTTCTTAATGATCATCCGATCTCTTTAGTTCCATATGTTTTTGTTGTAGCGGCTACAACCACCCTCCAAAATTTTGGCCTGCACCGATTTCAAAGCCTCCCTTGGGAGTTTCACTTGATGATTGCACACACTCAGGTTCATTGCGTGAGCTCGTGTGAGTCTTTACATCTGCCTTGCTTGCTCTTTTCATTCAAGTCCCTGTATGTTGGTGTCTAAGTCATGCTTGCAACCATGTTATGGTTATGCTCAAATTCTTCGCTTCGTATGTGATTTTTGTGCTCACTATGAAAACATCTATCGCACTCACACATAGAGTCACATTCACTTTTGTGCAAGCGTCGTCTCGATCAATGAATGGTTAATCACGTCACTCGCATCGTCGGTTGGTCTTGTTGAACATGTGTGTCTGGATAGTTTGGGTCATTTCGTCATCGATTCATGTGAGTGTGTGTTTGTATGATCACCTATGCATCTTTCGATTGTTCACACACTTAGTCATTTTTGCTGAAGTTATGTCAACCAGACTCCCCTTTGACAACTGGACCATCACCCTGCTTTCGACTCGATCGACTGTCACCCAAAACAATGCAGAAGCACCAAGCTAGTCTTTTCAAGTTGTGCTGCTTGCAAGCAATCAAATCAACTTCCATGCTGACCACTCGGATAGTCGGACCCGACAATGATCCCAGGACTGACTCTCTTCAAAAATTGCGCAGAGGCCACTGAACTCACTCGCTCAACTGACTAATGAAATTGTGCAGATAGGCCGGACAGAGACCAAGTGCCCGCCCCTGTCTCCTTCACAAAATTGCGCAGTTTTCCCAGTCAGTCATCCGAACAGTTGACCAACTGCTCATCCAAGAAATTGTGCAATTTTCATGAGCAGGCCTCCTGCTGTCCAGCAGTCTGCTCAACTCAGAAATCGCGCAGATATGATTAGCAGGATGGCTTCCCAACTTTAGTGCGATTTCCCCGCCGCAGCTCCTAGCAACAGAATGGCATTTCCCTCTAGGAATTGCACAGTTTTTGCTGCCAGTGATTGAGAATCCAACTGTGAGTTCCCTCTGGGAATTGCGTAGTTTTGGTTGCCAGTGACTCTAGTAGCCAACTCCCCGTTCCCTCTAGGAATTGCGCAGTTTTGGCTGCCAGTCTCCCGGGCAGTTCCTCCCAAAAAATGCACAATTTCTACCTACTGACCCTTCATGCAGCCTGACTCGTTCCTATGGAATATTGCGCAAATTTGGCTATCCAGCCCCCACTGTTTGTTCGTTTTGAAAATTGCATAGAGCATACCTACCTTACCTTCATGTAGCTCGGACTGTCGCTCCCAAAATCTGCACAATTTTTCCTCCCAACCGAGCCAGACCTCGCAGACAGTCATTGTCGACTCAGATTTCCCATCTCCATCACTCAGTGACTCTTGCACAGTTTTCATTAGCAATGCCCGAAGCCATCATCCCGCTTCACAACCGTGCTACCTCTCCCAGTCACCTACATCCAAAATGATCATGTGTCATGGTAGACTAGGAGGTTTTGGATTTGATGTCATCTTGTCATGAGTGACTACAGGTATAAGTACACAAATAAACATGGAAAGATGATGAATGGGATGAACAAAGGGAGCACATTCAGAATGACACGTTCACCAACGGACGAACAAACGAAGCATGCAATGTGACGAACATGCACCTTCACGAACATATGAGCCTGTCAAGCCTTCCAACATGCAAGCAAGGAACAACATGATAAAGCTTCATCAAGCGAACCAAGGACCATCGAAAACTCCACGCACTTCACCATGTGGAGGTGAAGCTATGATACACCATGAAGACATCCATCACCCAGCAACACTGTAGGTTGACATGCACTCCAGCAACAATACGAATGTACTAGCAATGTCATGTCAAGTCATGTCGAGGCATGTTGCCTACATCTCCACTATGGGCTATGTTTTCAATCAATGTGATGTAATGTGGAAGTCCAAGAGACCCACTTGTTAAACAAAGAGTCATGTAAGTCGAAAAGTCATGGAAGTCAAATGGTCATGAGGGTAGTCGAATAGCCACAAGGGTTAGTTTCACCCTTGGCTATAAATACCCCCTCTTTTGTACATGCAAAGGACTTTTTCACCTTAGCTCCTGCCACATAGCCAAGAGAGTCTGTAATATTTTCTTTGAGGAGTAAGCAGTGGCTCTAACACCCCGCACTCAGGGTTAGTGATGTATGGTGTAATGATGTGTCTTGGAACTTTCGCTTAATTCAGAAGCCTGCTAACAGGCCAACACATTTTCACACATGTATTGTATTTG
Organism: Pinus taeda; assembly: GCA_000404065.3. NCBI lineage: Eukaryota > Viridiplantae > Streptophyta > Pinopsida > Pinales > Pinaceae > Pinus > Pinus taeda. Next base: position 66,353 of record APFE030758821.1, on the reverse strand, counting down.
TTGTAAGACTGATCTTTAACACTTGTAATGCATGTTGCTTTAACCCGTGTTCTACATTTTAACTGTTTCATTTGTTGTAATGCATAATCTATTAACGGAAATGTGTTGTATATGCTATTAATGCTGTCTCGCCCATCTAGACTGCTCTCCCATACGTTAGACAAAACTTTCACACGAAGCTTGCTGTAACAATCGTTGCACTTGTTCGGACTAATCCGTTGACTGTTGTACATGTTATCTCACCTTGTATGTTGTGACTACCGCATCTGTGTGTACTGCTCCTCCGAATGTTGTGCATGTCCTATTGGTTGTGTGTTCCTAGCCGAGTTGGGACTGCATCCTATCCAACCTGGAACTCACTTTCACCATCTACCCCATTTACAGTGAAAAAACCATTGACACGAGTACACTTACACTCACCAGGCACATGAACCTCACATTCCAAAGACAAAACAAACCACTCTCTTGTGCTAACAAGCAAGAGTTGAGGCAAATCCTTAAGATAATGGCAACCGGGCCATCATACCGGATGGGACTCCCACACCAAATGGTGTGAGGTCTAGTTGGGACTTCATACCGGGGTGATCCATTGAATGTTGACAGATCCAACACCATCAACATTTCTAGCACTAGAAGGAGTGCAACCATTTGTACATGGCTGAAGTTCCCCTCACACTCATTCATCAACCATCTGGTCAAGGCAGTAACTCACACTCCCTCTCACTTACATGCGACTCTGCAGTTGGCTACTCCTCACCTCCCAGAATTGAACACAATATTCATATAAACATCTTTTCTTTGTCCATCCCATCACTCATCAGTTCGCGAAAGTAAACAAACTGATCCCAAACATACAACATCTTCCACACACATCTAGGAAGCCAAAATCCACTCCCACAGGAGTTGTTGTATCATCAATGGAAGAACAATTCTTGCCACACTTGATGGTCTAGAAGAAGTTATTGAAGACATAGAGGAACCTCCAATCTTCCTTGAAGACGAACAAGGCACCCTTGTGATCTTGGGATCGAACTCTAGTATAGGAGGCGGAGGGGAAGGCAGTGGAGGAGGTGGAGGTGAAGAAAAATCGACATAATCAGATTCAGAACCATCAGACTCTGAAGGAGACAAAGAGGACGAAGAAGACAAAGAGGAAAAAGAAGATGAAGAGATGGCTGTATTGAATGGATGACTTAGGGACCATTGGCTCTCCCAGTTGTTCTACACAAGATGCCAAAGCGCGCAGAGAGAATGAACATCAAGTTCAACCCTGAAAACACAGTGAAGGCAGAAGATCACTTGGACAACTTCTACCTGTAATTGTAGACCCTTGAGGTACATTATGACAACATAGCATGTAGATTTTTCCCATGTACCTTGGACGACCGGGCAGCTGCTTGGTATCTCAACCTTCCACCCAACTCCATACAAAATTGAGGTGTTTTCAAACGTATGTTCCTTGAAACGTTTGCTGATGACAAGACCCCAACCATGCTACTAAAAGAATTGGGAAGCCTCAAGATGGAGGGAAAAGAGAAAGTGAAAGACTTGAATCAGAGGTTTACATGTATTTTGAACAAGTTTGCAGCAGACACTAAACCTCATGAGTCCATAACTGTGGACTACTACATGTCTGCACTGCCAACCACCATTGCGTAGTTTGTCAAATGAGCTGTGAAGCCAACACTTTTGGAAAGTTGCGAAGAGGCTATTGCTGTTGAAAAGGACTTGTGCACGATTGGAGTCATCGAGGATGATGAATCAACAAAAGAATCCAAGGATGTGAGCAGAAAGCCCCAAGCAATGGCGAGTAAGGGTAGAGACAAGGAAGCAACTGATATTAAGACCCTCACTCGCCTTGTTAAGAACTTGACCACCGAAATTTGTGAACTCAAGCAACAGAAAACAAACACATTCGCAAGCAATCATCTGCCCAGACAGAGATAGGAAAATAGTTCATCAACCAACTCATCAAGCAAAAACTGGTTTGCTTCCAAAATTGCGTAGAAGCTTGTGTCCCAACTCGATCAGTGCGCTGATCCTAATTTTTGTTCCCGAAGAGTTTCACCCCAAAAACTCTTGTTTAGATTGGAAGCGAGTCGTTAGCTCTATCTGCAGTCATACACTCGATGCAGAAGGAAATATGTAGGAGTATTCAGAGGACACTGATGATAATGAAGAGGTTGCAGCTGACGAAACACCAAGTTCTGGGCATGTGGTGAATGCATATCTGTGCTCGCAAGTAATCTCGAAGATGAACACTAAGAAGCAGCCCCAAAAGCAAAGTGATCGTTACAATATTGGGAGTAAAGGGGCTCCCCCTACACTTGGGGAAATGCAAGAGAAGGTGAGACAACTGATAAAGAAGGCCAATCCACTGGCTTCCTCAAAGCAACAAACACAAAGCAAGTCTAGGAAGACAACAAAGGATAAGATTACATCCATTAGCAACAAGTTGCAGAACACTCCATCAGACAACACGAATGTCCGTTCCACCTGGGACACCTCGGTGAGTCTACAACCTCTGGACTACAACATAGTTGATGACATGAAGAAAACTCGAGTGAACACCAGTTTGTTTGAGTTAGCCAAAGTCTAGAGTCAGCGAGATATCCTGTTGCGTGTGTTGGGACAGACATAAAAATACAACGTAACCTCTACCAGCAGGGGAGCATGCACACCTTTCGGAATACTATCCACTGTGCTCAATACACTATGGATGGAAGAAGCAAACTCGGGTTTCCCCCTATTCCTGCTTTCATTTGAAGTTTTCAACTACAATGTTCACAACTGCTTGGTTGATTTTGGCATGGAAGCCAATGTCATGCCGCTCTCCATTGCTAAGAAGATCAATGGATGATGGAGCAAAACATCTGCGAGAATCATCCAACTTTATAGAACCTTAGTACCAGCCATTCGTAAACTATGAGACGTGATAATTTGACTATCTCATGATGGTCGAGTCCACCAATGCATCAACATGGTTGCTGTGGACATACCAAAACATATGGCCTACTACTCGGCAGACACTGGTGCAGCAAGCTAGATGGATATTTCACTACGGACTAGTCTCACATGTGGCTTATGTACAAGGGTAGATGCAACCAAATTCGGGTGTTATCCGAGAGGTATATGAAACACAATGTCACTCCCCTTAACAACGAGAAAGAACCGTTGGACTTCGCAGAACTCATGTTTCGCAACTGCCTCCTGGAAACAACAATGGAGTGTTATCCTGCACGGCTAGCTCCAACCTCATTAGAGACGCATTTGGGACTCTTTCCTTGCCCAACTGATGGTAATGAAACTTGTACAATTTATTTTTTTGATACTAGCAGTAGTAGCAACAACAGTAGTAGTAGTACTAGCACGCCAAACAGTCCATGTACAGATGAGTTGTGGGCCACAAGTCTTGACGAATAAAAAACACATGATGGCTTAAGGAACGAGTGTATCTTAGCCATTCAAAAAAACAATAATGCTGAGTATGAAGCTATCATGTTGAACATACAAAGCTCCACTGCTACGAACAAACAAAGCAACATGGAAACCTATCATGATCCGAAGATAGCCAGTCTGGATACAAGCTACACACTATAGCAGCGATAAAAATTTTATCGCTTGACCAAACAATACCAGGATGGGTCTACACGAGCAGATCATGACCTAAGTACATGCTACATGCAAGCAATCCAACACATGATTCCAGGTAAAGGAGGAGACAAGCCATTGTAGCGAAGACTAGGTAACACATACATGTTGTTTGCACTCCTTACACGGAAAAAATTGACTAACATTTTGGATGATTGGATTACTTGCAAAATTTTTCATCATACTTGGTTTTCTTATAATTTAAATCCTGCACGTAAGAAATATGGGAAAATCGCCTTAGGCATTGACTTCAGAAACTTGAACCCTTCTCGGAATAAAAATAACTACCCCATGCCATCATCCGAGCCCACGTTGTACGCAGTACCTGAAACAGTGGTGTTGTCTTCACTTGAAGGTCTTCTGGAATACTACCAAGTTCCAGTAGCAGAGCTCGACGGACTTGTACTGGTGTACAAGAGGCTTATCCCACACACGTATCATTTCCAATCACTTGACAGGAGGATTGACAACCTTCCCATCAACGACCAAGATCTCAAACATTACCTCCAGTAGGTCGAGCCACGCCCGTGCCATGTACATAGTCTGCTTGCTACTTGTTGTTTTCATCTTATTTGTTTTGCTTATTATCTTTGTTTTTGCTTTGTTTTATTTTGCTTACTATTTTTTTTCATGTTCATTTTGTTTGTTTGATATATTACTATTTTTGTTTCTTGGAATAAGTGCTACCAACTACTATGTTCTGGATTTTGAATAGAGTATGTGGCTAAAATTTGAGGAAACTTGTGACATTGCAACACTTGGCCAGTCTTGTGTCTGCCTTCTCTGTGATTGGTTGTAAATTTCAGCCAATGAAATCTTGACGGAAAATATGAACTATTTGCAAGGGAAGTTCAGTCCAGCCATGAACCTGTGTCCACACTAGGAAGCCCCATGTCTGTACTCAGCCTTCTGCTATGTGTCTTTAAGCTCATCCAACTAGTAGAAACGGAGAAGGGGAAAATCTAAACGAGAAAACCTATGTTAGAGGTCTTACATGCTTCTTTGAAGGTGTTAGTGTCAGTGTTGTTAGCTTTTCACCTCGACCAAATATGCTCTTATAGGTGTTGTTAGGGTGTTAAGTCAAATTTTTGTCATTTCAGTGAATCTTCAAATAAATATTTGATCATTGGTTGTTGTGTCTAGGTCACTGCTGCTCCCTTCACTTACTCATGGTATTCATCACTCATCATGTTCATTTACTTATTCGATGTATCATATCTTCATTTAAGTGTCTTGGGTCATTAAATGGTTAAATTCCTCATTTTAGGTCATGGTCTAGGGTTTCACTCCATGTGTCATCACGATACCATATGTTGCCAAAAATACATCCATCATGTGATTAAGTGGGTAAAGGGAGTTAGCAGCTTAGGGAAGGAAAAATAAAGGTAAAGGTAATGTTTTATTTCAAATAAGACAATGTTGCAGTACACTACCTCGCCTCATCATTTCCCATAGGGACATGTTTTCTTCAAAATAAGTTTCCAACCAAATGGAGAAGACTTTTACAAAAGTGAAATAGGTTTGTGTCCATTATAGTCCAAGGAACACAAACCTCATTCATTTTATGCACAAGTGTTATTATTTGAAATAAATTCCCAAAATACACTTGCTATGGGAGAGTTGCTGCAATTCTGGACAGTTTGACTTCAAGACAGTTTTTCAAGGGTTTGGAACAAGTGGTGGCAGTTCTTAAGGACTCTATTATGTAGCAGACATCCTAAGCTTTCCAATGGTACCTTCATCTTTTTATTTGGATTAATGGAAGGCATCCAAAAGTGCTATGGAAGTTGGCATTGCGCTCTTGTCAGAGAAAAGCAATGTAAACTTTGAAATGGGAACTATAAACTCAAAACGAGAACTCTGGCCAAAAAAACTCAAAAAAACATCAAAAATAGTGCTAAAAACAAAAGTGTTTATACTGGAACGATGATTTTTTTTTTAGGATCAATTTTGAACATGTTTTAAAAATGGCAGTGAAAACGAAATTTTCGTGCAAAAACCAGTTTGAAAACGAAAAAATGATGATACTGGAACGATGATTTTTTTTAAGGGTCAATCTTCAACATTTTTAAAAAATGCTAGTAAAACCAAATTTTTATGTGCCAAACAAAGTTTTTTATGAGAAAAAAACACACTAATGTTTTTGGTAGAACAACATTTTTTTTTCCTAGGTATAATTCTGCAACCCCACCCCGCGCCACCCCAACGACCCGCCCACTTGCCCGGGGTGGCTGTTGGGCGATAATGGGAATTACCCAACAGCAACCCTGTGCGGGCAGGTGGGCCGCTGTTGGCACAGGGTGGGGTGCCGCACCACCCTTGGGGGCGGGCGGGCCGCTGGGGTGGTGCGGGGTAGGCGCCACAGCCCCACCCCGTGCCACTCCGGCGGCCTGCCCGCCCCCCAGGGGTGGTTGGGCAATCCCGAGAATCAACTAGCCACCCCTGGGGGGTGAGCAGACCATTGGGGTGGCGTGGGGTGGGCGCCGT
>APFE030758821.1:11090-34012 GCA_000404065.3 Pinus taeda | reverse complement strand
GGAGGGCGCCGAGGTGGCGAGAGGTGGTGTTGCGGCGCCCACCCCGTGCCACCACAAGGGTCTGCCCGCCCCTTGGGGGTGGCTAGTTGATTACCACCCCGTGCCACCTAGGTGGCTCGTCCGCCCCCCGGTGGTGGATGGTTGATTATAAGAATCAACCAGCCACCCCCGGGGGTGGGCGGGCTGCCGTTGTGGCGTGGGGTGGGTGTCGCCCCCCATGCCACGCCGGCAGCCCGCCCGCTCCCCGGGAATCAACCATCCACCCCAGAGGGTAGGTGGGCCATTGGGTATCGTGGGGTGGGCATTGTAGCACCACCCCGCTCCACCCCGGCTGCCCGCCCGCTCCCTAGGGGTGGCGGGGGGGCTGCCGGGGTTGTGTGTGGTGGGTGCTGCAGCTGGTGGTGGTTGGGTGATTCCGAGAATCAACCCGCCACCCCCGGGGGCAGGCAAGCCGCCGGGGTGGCCTGGGGTAGGTGCCGCAGCACCACTCCGCACCACCTTGATGGCCCGCCTGCTCCCTGGGGTGGATGTTGGGCGATTTCGAGTCATAGCCAAATACTGACTTATGATGCTGTTGTGAGAAAACTAACATATGAAGACAAAGAAGCAAAAAGGAGAGATAGTTAACATTTGTCAAAAACCACAATTATTGATTAACTATCTTATAGAAATATGTTCAAATGAAGGAGATTGGGTTTTGGATTTATTTTCTGGCTCAGGTAAGTTTTACTATATGGAATTGAATTTTAATATGTTATTTTTTAATTAATATGTCATTGTACTAATTTACTTCATAATTTCTTTTGTGCTTGATAATTAGGTACAACATTAGCATGTTGCCTTCAAAAAGGAAGAAATTGCATTGCAATTGAAAAGATCCAATACATTGCAATTTCATTCAACAAAGAATAAATGCTCTTCAATTTCTTCCAGATGCAATGCAAAAAATTGGGTTGAATAAAGGGGACTTTAGTGAATCACATTTGGCAAAAAGGGCAAAGGAACTCTAAACACCATTACATGGAATGTTTGGAAAGACATACATTGAGAGATTCACAGACATCAAACATCAATTAAAAGATGAAAATGAACAAAAGGAAGCAGAAAATATTGTAGAAGAAGACAATGATGAAACTCTAGAGGACAAAGAGTTTGGATTACGTGACATTGTTGATTAAATTTAAGTTATGCTTGGAAATCAAGCTCATTTTTTGTAACTATTAATTAGTTATTCTTGTAATGTTTTGACTTTGACATTTTATGAGAAGAATAAGCACTCAATTAGGGTTGTTATGAATTCAATATCTGTATTATGTGATTTTCGCATTAAGTTTTATGTTAATCATTATTTTTTGGAAAAAACAATGATTATTATTTTTTTGACAAGAAATTCATAAGAAAAACTATTATTTAACCACTTTTAGTTAAAATTTTCCAATAAAAATTGTGATTTTGACATGTCATCTGTAGCAAAAAATTACAAAATTTTTATCAAAATGTGTAGTTTTTTAGTTATATTTATGTAAAAAATGGTTATTTTTATGTCAATTGTTAAAAAATATTGCTTTTTAGAAACAATTATTTCATGTGGATTGAAAAATTAATTAACGCTGTATAAATATGTAGAATATCGAAAATTCAAAATATCGACATTTTTCTTTAAATATGCAAAACAATAAAAACCTCACTACAAAAAAATTAAAATTAAAATAAAAACAAGAAAATATGAAGAAAAAGACCACCTTAAAAATTATTAAATTTACAAAATAATTATTTACATTTCATACATTAGAAAAAAAAAGCCTTTTAAAAAAAGGGCCTGATGTAGAAGTACCATTTTTTTAAATCAGCATAAAAACACTACCATTCTAAAACGCAATGTACATAAAAATTTTTATAGTGCCAAAAATTATGCTCTAAAAAAAACATGTGTGTTCTCCATCACCCCTTTTCCAAATCGGGTCACTTTTTTGCTATCTCTACGAAACGGGTAACAGTATGAGTTCTCGTTTCAAAGTTTACATTGTTGAAACCTTGAGTTTTTGGAGTGACCTTAGGAAACTCAATTTTTCTCCCTCATGGAGTGTCCAAATTACATGCTTGAGGTGTCCATATTATAGCAGACTTCAAGAGATTTCCAACGAGATATCAATATCTCAATTTGGAGTAGTTTAAGGCCCCCAAAAGTGGTTTGGAAGATGGCGTTGCGCTTCTATGAACTGTGTTGCGCTTGTGCCAGAGCAACCCAAAAATCATCCAAACTCACCCAAATTTTTATTTTGAAGCTTGAAAACCTATTTATTGCTATTCTAAGCTTTCTCACAAGTAATTATAAGTCTTTTTCTCACTTTTTTCCTTTGGCAAGATGAATGCAAATGCAAGTTCTCTTCATCTAGGGTTTAGGTGAAATTTTCATGATGTAAGCACCAGTGTAACTGGTAGTTTGGTTAGTTTTGATATTGGAAACATGTAAATATTCCACCTCACACCTTTGTACATGTTTAAAATTCCTTTTGATTCACTAAGTAACTTATCAATCATCATATTGCCTCACCCTTAAACCCTAGCTCATACCTAGCATTTTGAGTAGATTTCCTAGCAGCTTTGCTTTTCAATTTCTCCTAATCATTTATTTCTAGAATTTAACTCCATTTAAGCTTCCTAAGTTTTCTACCACCTATATCTATCACCAAAAATTCCCCTATGATCATATCCCTTCCCTAACTCCCTCATTTCATCATTTGCTTCCTTGAGCAAGAAAATAGTCAGCTTAAGACTAAACAACTCATGGAAAAGGAACAAGGCAAGTTATTGCAGTAGGTTGGAAAAGTCAAGGAGATCATAGAATCAAGGGAGCCTGAAGGATCAAAAGGTACAGGAAAGAGGAAAAGGCTAAGAACAATGGGCCTAAAGAAGACATTGCAAGAAGAGCAAGAGCACATTCTCTTGAATAAAGACGTTGACCTAGAGGAAAGGATTGCCCTAGAGGTACACCAAGATAAAGAATATTGGCTTAATAGGTTGAATGAACACTTGGAGAATCTCCTAGAGAAGGAAAACGGAGACAATCAAATGCTCAGACACATGGTGCATCACTATCAAGCTCAAAACATGATCGCCAAGGTCAAAGTAAAACAACTTGAAAACAAGCTCAAGGAGGCCAAAAAAGATAAAAAGGATGAGGGAAACTTGGAGATGCTTTCTGAAGCATCCATGAAGATATAACAAACTCATTTTTACACCTTCCCTCCAATTTTGAGCATTTTGTGTTTTTTGGCAAATTTTGGTCTAAGTTCAGAAATTTAGCTGCTTCAGAAGCGCAACGCCTTTTTCCTCAGGCCTCCATATGAGGAAAGGTCTACATTTTTGGAAAGGACTTTCCATCCTCTAAAAACCCATTTTCCCAGATTTTGCAGAGGTGGCTTAGTTTTGGAGAAATGCAAAAAAGTGGCAAAAAACTAGCATTCTGGACCATTTTTTGATAGGCACTGTGATTTTAGAGTGACCTTGGGAGGATGGATGTTGGAAGGTCTTTCCGTGCTCCAAATTCAGAAATTCAAACTGTTATAGAAACTAGGCTTGAAGATATACTTGACCGTTCTCTCAGATTTTCATTTTGATCCCTTGAAGGCACCTCACAATCAGCTCAAAGTTGGCATTGCGCTTCTGCACTTTCTGTGTTTTTATTTGAAAAATTTCACTGTGTAAAATTTCTAGTTCCTAGTCTGACTTGGTCAAAGCCAAGATTCTCTTTGTAATGGTACAAGTTACAAGGCTAGGTGATGTAGCCATGAATAAATGTATATCATATGTTGTTTTTTATGTTTATTAGGCCTCATAAAAGAAACAAACTCCTAATCAAACTCTTCATGAGGTGTTTGAGTTGCACCTTCTCACTCTCACCTGTGGGTTGAGAGAATCTTGGAGTCAGTTCCTCCACCAAGGAATTTGACTCCTGAAGGTGGAAAAGTGGTCTAGGAGAGTCTATAAGTACTATTTCACTTTAGGAGAAGAAGGTTGAACTTTTTGTGAAGGAGGCTTCCATTGTAATCTTCTTTCAGCTAATATAGATATAGGTTGAAACTATTTTCAAGGAACTCTAGCCCAGCGAGTGTTATAGACATTTTTGGTCACTTCAACCCCAATCAAAAATATCCATAACTGAGGGATCTTAAGTCCCTAAAAGGGTTGCTTCACTGCCTAAAGGAACAAGGTCAACTGATTACATCATCTTCCAGAAGTTCTCCACTAAAAACTGCTCATAAATGGTCAAAACTGGACCATACTGAAAGCTCCATGCAGAGGTTGTGATGCATATCACCTTCCCAATGTACAGGGTGCGATGCATACTATTTTACTCCTGTGTAGGGTGCGATGGTCAGGAATGGACAAATGGCAGGGACCAAAATGTGAGGTAGAAGATCATGGAATCTTCCAGAAGCTTCCCCTCTGACACTTCCCACTCCATTTTCGACCAAGGATGAGTAAGAGATCTCCTTCTCCAAGTGGAAGCAGGTGCTATCAGAGAGAAGATGCTAATCAAGATCCCAAAAGATGACTCACCTCTCTGTAATCATCTATATATAGATCCCTCATCATAGAGATCCAGGGGCTGGAATCTTGTAATCTATAGAGAAGTGCTGTCAGTATTCTTGTGTACATTCACAATGTTGGATGATTTTGCTTTGCTTGAGGTGAAAGAAGGGATTCTTAGCTGGAGGATGATGCTGGGTCAGAGATGCTCATGGCTGTAATCCTCTTGCTACTTTTATCTGAATAAAGCTATTCTTGTTTCCTTCCATATCCTAGTGTACTTGTCTATATATGCTTGTATATGGTTAATGTACATCTGATCCTCCATTATTTGTGAATTTAGATCCTTGTTTCTTGCATAGTAGTATGTTGCTATGAGTCTACAGGTCCTTTTGAAGCTGAGCAGACAAAGAGCAGGAAACAAAAATTTATCAAGAAGGAGAGGGAATTGAGCGCAAGACTCAGGTTGGCCCTCTTGGTTCTCCTCTCATCTATTTTCATAAAAGGAATCAACAATAGACTTTGATTGTTTGTTTCTAAGATAGCCACACATCTTAGTGGGAATAGCAACATCCATGTGGACACTATTCTCGTATAACAGTGAGTTCCTGGTGCTTGTACTTCATTTTTTTTGTTTTATCATGGTCTAAACATCTTTATCTACATTATATCTCTTCTCTTTATGAATACGTTGTGGTAAAATACTTAGAATTCTTGCTTTTCAAGCTCTGTTATCTGGTTTTCATAGTTATGTGTTTTGTCTTCTTAAGCTAATGAAATCATTTTTATTATGCTCATTAGTTTCTTCCACTCTATATCCTCTATGCTACACTAAAAAATACTCAAATTACACCATGGATTCTGACATCTAGCTCCTTCTTATGTTTGCTCCTACATTCCCACAACCTAGACCTACTTGTGGCTCCAAACCCTAAGTTCAGCAAATACTTAAAAAAACCAAATTTACATAAACAAATAAACAAATACACATATCTAGCCTAAAATTCATTTGCTTTAAAGTCATATCGCTGATAAGAGACTTAGAGAGATCCCTCTCATGCTCAGTAGGGCTAGCTACTGAGATGAAGTGGTTTGAGGTTACCCTTGTTGATTTCCTTTTCATCCTAGGGGATTGTAAGGACTAACATTTTTGGCACTGCTACCGAGGAATGAAGATCATATCTTCCTTGGGAAAGAACGACAATGATCAGATCTGATTGCTGATATTGAACAATGATTAGACACAAGAAACTCTATGCATCTTTCACCTGGCAACTTTAGTATCAAAGAATCCAAAGGTTCAGAATTTTGATGGTGACTCCACTGTTCAAAAACCGGTAGTTTGAAGAACTTCTTGGTGTCTTAATTGTTTTCAAGATGGATTCAACTGCTCGAAGGTATGCTCCTATTAATCGAGCTCATATTCTAGTTTTTCGAATCAAATTCCTTGCATAGATTGGCAAACTAATTTTCCCAAACTCATAGATGGAAACGAGGATGAGGCTATTCTACATCTAATCAAATTTCATTGGCATATACATAAGCTCGGGATTAAGTTTCATGAGGATTTCTTGATGAAAATGTTTATGGATACCCTAGAAGGAAAAGCAAGTTCATGGTATGAAGGATTAAAGCCATGTAGCTTATTCTCTCTTAAATAATTCCACACAAGATTCTTTGAGGTTTATGGAAAATATAATCATTCATTATTGTTGTTCAAATATTGTTGTTAATCACGTGAAAACTTCATTCAATACCTTGAAGAAACTATTGGTGATAAAGAATGTCTAGATTATGAGATCATAGAGGCCCTTTATGAATATTCTTCCCAACAAAAAATAACAGAGATTAGTTGCTTTGATACAAAGGACCATTCACAACACACATCAACTCCTTCTTTGCTTGAAGATGAAACAAATCTGCATCCTAACAGTCAAGAAGAAATTGGTCCAAGTGAGAATTCTGAATTGCATGTACAGAAAACTTAAGCAGTGAACCATCTAATGACAATGATCATCTACTTTTGCAAGGAAATAGTGAACAAGAAGTTGTTTCCCTTGATTCTTGTGGCAGCCAAATTGATATTTTTCCTATTGAAGCACATGAGGAATCAAATATACTTGAAGTTGTTGTTGCATTTAAAGTTTTCCATGAGAATCCAAAACCATGTTTTTTGGATGAGAGGTATGAAGATAGTCATTCACTTGTTATTTCAGATTGTTCTTTCTCTGAGGCTTTATTTCAAGATGAGGTTCGGGAAGACCAAGATAAGGTTTCTGATGAAATGTATGAACAAGGATCTCCAGACACTCACCATTCATATGTCTCTCCAGCTCATCCATTTTCTGAAGCACTATTTCAAAGGAATATTCATGAAAATAAAATTTTTAAATTGGCATGTGTGAAGGTTTTGGATAATGTAATTATATCAGAGAATAATGATCAAACATTACAAGAAGATTATGAAGAGGAGCGCAACGATAAAGAAGATGTTGTTTTAGAGCCACTTGCACATGATGATCTTCCTCCAGATTCAGAAAACGAAGAGTTTGCTTGTATTTCTTTTGACTTTCAAGATATGCTAATGTTCCAGATTATTATAGACCCTATTGCCAATTTGTTGTAGCCATCGGGAAAGATAAATTTTCTTGTATTAATGGATCATGAGCACATATTCAATGGACACTTGGAGTTCCCTAGCTTTTGTTTGTTCTACCTACTCAAGGAAAGTACAAGTAGAATTCAAGTAAGTAGCCACTTGCTGGATTGGTTACACTGGAGGGATCATTACACATGATTGTATATACATCTTCAGCAGGTGGGAAGATATCATCAAGATTTGAAGCCCGAGGTGAAGGCCCTAAGATCCCAATGGTCTGCTACCACAAGTAAGTTCAGTCATCATGTTTTTTACAGTCAAGTTAGTCGGTTAGTTAGTCAGTTTTCAGTTTGAGTTTAGTATTTGCATTCCGACTCCATTGCCCAATGGATAAGGCTACTTGGTCTACGATTTTCTTGACACCTCCAAGGAGCTTCCATCCCCAGTTGGAGCAAATGTTAGTGTCAGTGTTGTTAGCCTGTCACCTGGATCAAATATGCTCTTACAGGTGTTGTTAGGGTATCAAGTCAAATTTTTGTCATTTTAGTGAATCTTCAAATAAAAATTTGATCATTGGTTGTTGTGTCTAGGTCACTGCTGTTCCCTTCACTTACTCATGGTATTCATCACTCATCATGTTCATTGGCTTATTCGAAGTATCATATCTTCATTTAAGTGTCTTGGGTCATGAAATGGTTAAATTCCTCATTTTAGGTCATGGTCTAGGGTTTCACTCCCTGTGTCATCACGATACCATATATTGCCAAAAATATGCCCATCATGTGATTAAGTGGGTAAAGGGAGTTAGCAACTTAGGGAAGGCAAAATAAAGGTAAATGTAATTTTTTATTTCAAATAAGACAATGTTGCAGTACACTACCTCGCCTCATCATTTCTCATAGGGACATGTTTTCTTCAAAATATGTTTCCAACCAAATGGAGAATAATTTTACAAAATTGAAATATTTTTGTTTCCATTATTATCAAAGGAACAAAAACCTCCTTCATGTTATGCATAGGTGTTATGATTTGAAAGAAATTCCCAAAATACACTTGCTACGGGAAAGTTGCTGCAGTTCTGGACATCTTGACTTCAAGACAGTTTTTCAAGGGTTTGGAACATGTGGTGGCAGTTATTAAGGACTTTATTATGTAGTAGAGATACTAATATTTCCAATGGTACCTTCATCTTTTTATTTGGTCTAGTGGAAGGCATCCAAAAGTGTTCTACAAGTTGGTGCTGCGCTCTTGTCAGAGAAACCCTGAGTTTTTGGAGTGACCTTGGGAAAATCAATTTTTCTCTATCATGTAGTGTCCAAATTACATCCTTGAGATGTCCATATTATATAAGACTTCAATATATTCCAACGATCTATCAAGCTATCAATTTGGAGTAGTTTAAGGCCCCCAAAAGTGGTTTGGAAGATGGTGTTGCGCTTCCATGAACTGCGCTACGCTTGTGCTAGAGAAGCCCAAAACTCATCCAAACTCACCCAAATTTTGATTTTTAAGCTTGAAAACCTATTTATTTCTATTCTAAGCTTGCTCAAAAGTAATTATAAGTCTTTTTCTCACCTTTTTCCTTTGGAAAGATGAATCAAATGCAAGTTCTCTTCATCTAGGGTTTAGGTGAAATTTTCATGCTGCAAGCACTAGTGTAACTGATAGTTTGGTTAGTTTTGATATTGGAAACATGTAAATATTCCACCTCACACCTCTTTACATGTTTAAAATTCCTTTTTATTCACTAAATAGCTTATCAATTGTCATATTTCCTCACCCTTACCTAAACCCTAGTTCATACCTAGCATTTTGAGTAGATTTCCTAGCAGCTCTGTTTTTCAATTTGTCCTAATCATTTATTTCCAGAATTTCACTCCATTTAAGATTCCTAAGTTTTCTACCACCCGTATCTATCACCGAAAATTCCCCTATCATCATCTTCCTTCCCTAACTCCCTCATTTCATCATTTGCTTCCTTGAGCAAGAAAATAGTCAGCTTAAGACTAAACAACTAATCATGGAAAAAGAACAAGCTAAGTTATTGCAATAGGTTGGAAAAGGAAAGGAGATCATAGAATCAAGCGAGCCTAAGGAATCAAAAGGTACAGGAAAGAGGAAAAGGCCAAGAACAATGGGCCTAAAGAAGGAATTGCAAGAAGAGCAAGAGCACATTTTGTTGAATAAAGACCTTGACCTAGAGGAAAGGATTGCCCTAGAGGTACATCAAGATAAAGAATATTGGTTTAATAGGATGAATGAACACTTGGAGAAGCTACCAAGGAAGGAAAACAAATACAATCAAATGCTCAGACACATGGCACATCACTATCAAGCTCAAAACATGATCGCCAAGGTCAAAGTAAAACAACTTGAAAACAAGCTCAAGGAGGCCAAAAAAGATCAAAAGGATGAGGGAAACTTGGAGATTCTTGTTGAAGCATTGATGAAGATATAAAAAACTCATTTTATGCCTTCCCTCCAATTTTGAGCCAATTCTGAGCATTTTGAGTTTTTTGGCAAATTTTGGTCTAAGTTCAGAAATTCAGCTGCTCTAGAAGTGCAACGCCAAGGTGCTACGCTTTTTCCTCATGCCTCCATATGAGGAAAGGTCTACATGTTTGGAAAGGTCTTTCCATCCTCTAAATCTCCATTTTCCCATATTTTTCAGAGGTGGCTTCCTTTTGGAGAAAAATGCAAAAAAGTGGCAAAAAACTAGTATTCTGGACCATTTTTTGACAGGGACTGCACTTTTAGAGTGACCTTGGGAGAATGGATGTTGGAAGGTCTTCCTGTGCTCGAAATTGAGAAATTAAAACTTTTCTAGAAAATATACTTGAAGGCCTATTTGACCATTCTCTCATATTCTCATTTTTACCCCTGGAAGGCAGCTCAAAATCAGCTCAAATTTGGCATTGTGCTTCTGCACTTTCTATGTTTTTAATTGAAAATTTTCACTATATAAAATTTCTAGTTCCTAGTCTGACTTGTTCAAAGTTAAGATTATCTTTGTAATTGCATAAGTTATGAGGCTAGGTGATGTAGGCATGAATAAATGTATATCATAGGTTGTTTTTGATGTTTATTAGGCCTCATAAAAAAACAAACTCCTAATCAAACTCTTCATGAGGTGTTTGAGGTGCACCTTCTCACTCTCACCTATTAGTTGAGAGAATATTGGAGTCAGTTCCTCCACCAAGGAATTCAACTCCTGAAGGTGGGAAAGTGGTCTATGAGATTCTATAAGTACTATTTCACTTAAGGAGAAGAAGGTTGAACTTTTTGTGAAGGAGGCTTGCATTGTAATCATCTTTCAACTAATACAGATACAGGTTGCAACTATTTTCAAGGAACTCTAGCCTAGTGAGTTCATGGTTCTTGTACTTCATTATTTTTGTTTTATCATGGTATAAAAATCTTTATATACATTATATCTCTTATCTTTATGAATAACCTGTGGTAAAATTCTTGTTTTTCAAGCTCTGTTATCTGGTTTTCATAGTTATGTGTTTTGTCTTCTTAAGCTAATGAAATCATTTTTACTATGCTCATTAGTTTCTTCCACTCTATATCCTCTATAATACATTGAGAAATACTCAAATTACACCATGGCTTTTGACATATAGCTCCTTATGTTTGCTCCTGCATTCCGACAGCCTAGACCTACTTGTGGCTCCAAACCCTAAGTTCAGCAAATCCTTAAAAAAACCAAATTTACACAAACAAAGAAAAAAATACACATATCTAGCCTAAAATTCATTTTCTTTAAACTCATATCACTGATAAGAGATTTAGGGAGATCCCTCTCATGCTCAGTAGGGCTAGCTATTGAGCTGAAGTGGTTTGAGGTTACCCTTGTTGATTTCCTTTTCACCATAGGAGATTGTAAGGACTAACAGAAGGAACAACCTCTTCTTCTCTCAATAAGTCAGGATCCCTCTTCCACCCAAAAATTAATAAGTGTCTATGCACAATCCTCTTGAAGAAGAAAAAGGCGAAAGAAGAGAAAGGATTCCTATGCAGAGAGATGAAGCATGCAACTCCACTGGGCTACTGACCAGGCTCGCTGGTAGTGGAGCAATGCATGTGTTCCTACGTGACTCCATCGGGGTACTGTCCAGGGCTACTGGTAGTAGAGCAACACAAGAGATGAAAACATATAGTCTAAAAATCTTCAACTTGCGAGCTAAACTACACTTCTCAATTCGAAACACTTAGATCTAAGTTGAACTTTTGATTGTGTTTGATTGAGTTGGAAAAGGGTGAACCATGTATGTCCATGGGGTAAGTGGGGAAACTAAAGTAACCCACACAATGATTCAATACTCCTTGAAAGACCAAGGCCCTGTGCTAGCATTGAACCGAAAAAAAGAAGTTGGAGTTCTACCAATGTGTTGCCAAGTGTTGTAGCGGCTATAACCACCCTCCAAAATTTTGGCTTGCACCGATTTCGGAGCCTCCCTTGAGAGTTTCACTTGATGATTGCACACACTTGGGTTCATTTCGTGAGCTCGTGTGAGTCTTTACATCTTCCTTTCTTGCTCTTTTCATTCAAGTTCCTATATTCTGGTGTCTAAGTCATGGTTGCGACTATTTTCTGGTTATGCTCAAAGTCTTCGCTTCGTATGTGCTTGTTGTGTTCGCTATGAAAGCATCTATCACACTCACACACAAAGTCACATTCACTGTCGCGCAAGCATCATCTTGATCAGTGAACAGTCAGTCACGAGTGTCGTGTTTGTCACTCATAGCGTTGGTCAGTCATATTGAACATGTGTGTCTGGATGGTTTGGGTCGTTTTTTTGTCGAGTCATGTGATTGTGTGTTCGTATGATCACCTATGCATCTTTTGATTGTTCACATACTTAGTCATTTTTGCTGAAGTTCTGACGACTAGACTCCCCTCTGAAAATGGAACCATCACCCCGCTTTTTACTCAATCGACTGTCAACCAAAACAACGCAAAAGCACCAAGCTAGTTGTTTCAAGTTGTGCTTCTTGTAACCAATCAAATCAACTTCCATGCTGACCACCCGGATAGTCGAACCCGATAGTCACCTTGGGACTGACTCCATTCAAAAATTGTGTAGAGGCCACTGACCTCACTCATTCAACTGATTGAGGAAATTACACAAACATGCCAGAAAGACACCAAGTGCCCATCCCTATCTCCTTCAGAAAATTGTGTAGTTTTCCTAGTCAGTGATCCCGACAGTCGAATGATTACTCATCCAAGAAATTGCACAGTTTTCATGAGAATACCTTCTGCTGTCTAGCAGTCTGTTCAACTCAGAAATTGTGCAGAGATGATCAGCATACCGACTTCCCAACTTTAGTGCAATTTCCCCGCCATCATCTCCTAGCAGGAGACTGCCAGTTCCCTCTAGGAATTGGTCAGTTTCTGCTACCAGTTTCCTCTGAAATTGTGCAGTTTTGGCTACCAGTGACTCCAGCAGCCAACTGCTAGTTCCCTCCGAGAATTGCACATTTTTGGTTGTGATTCTCTCGGGTAGTTCCTCCCAAAAACTACACAATTTCTACCTGCTGACCCTTCATGAAGCCCGACCTATTCCTCTGGAAAATTGTACAAATCTAGTTGTTGAGCCCCTACTGACTGTTCATTCTGAAAAATGTGTAGATCATGCCTACCTTGCCTTCTTGCAACCTAGACTGTCCCTCCAAAAATATGTGCAATTTTTCCTCCCAGCCGAGCCAGACCTCGCAGATAGTCACTGTTGAATCAGCTTTCCTGTCTCCATCACTCAGTGAGTCTTGCTAGTTTTCATTAGCAATGCCCAGAGCCATCATCCTGCTTCACAACCTTGCTACCTCTCCCAGTCACCTGCATCTGAAATGATCATGTGTCATGGTAGACTAGGAGGTTTTGGATTTGATGTCGTCTCATCATGAGTAATTGCAGGTATAGGTACACCAACAAACATGGCAAGATGAAGAATGGGATGAATGAAGGGAGTGCATGCAGAAGGAGAGGTTTACCAATGGATGAACGAATAAAGCATGCAAAGAAGATGAACACAATGAACATGCACCTTCACGAACAGATGAGCCTGTCAAGCCTTCCATCATGCAAGCAAGGAACAACATGCTAAAGATTCATCAAGCCACAAAGGACCATCGAAGACTCTACGCACTTCGCCATGTATAGGTGAAGCTATGATTACCATGAAGACATCCATCACCTAGCATCACTGTAGCTCGACATGTACTCCAACAACAACACGAATTTACCAACATTGTCATGTCAAGTCATGTCGAGTCATGTCATGAGTCAAGTCGCCCACATCTCCACTATTGGCTATGTTGTCAATCAATGTGATGTATTGTGGAAGTCCAAGAGACCCACTTTTTGACCAAAGAGTCATGTAAGCCGAAAAATCATGGAAGTCAAACGGTCATGAGGGTATTCGAACAACCATAAGGGTCAGTTTCACCCTTGGTTGTAAACCCCTCATTTGTACATGCAAAGGACTTTTTCACCTCAGCTCCTCCCACATGTAATATTTTCTTTGAGGAGTAAGCAGTGGCTCCAACACCCCGCACTCGGGGTTAGTGATGTATGGTGTAACGATGTGTCTTGGAACTTTTGCTTAATTCAGAAGTATGCCAACAGGCCAGCATATTTTCACACATGTATTGTATCTGTTGTAAGACTGATCTTTAACACTTGTAATGCATGTTGATTTAACCTGTGTTCTACATATGAATTGTTTCATTTGTCGTAATGCATAATCTATTACTGGAAATGTGTTGTATACGCTATTAATGTTGTCTCACTCATGTAGACTTCTCTCCCAGAAATCAGTCAAACCTTTCACATGAAGCTTACTGTAACAACCGTTTCACTCGTTCGGATTGATCCGTTGAGTGTTGTACGTGTTATCTCACCTTGTATGTTGTGACTTTCACATCCATGTGGAATACTCTTCCGGAATATGTGCATGTCCTATTATGTTGTGTATTCCTAGCTGAGTTGGGACTGCATCCCATCCAACCTAGAACTCACTTTCACCATCTCTCCCCTTTAGAGTGAAAGAATAAGTGACACGAGTACACTTACACTCACCAGGTATGCGATCCTCACTTCCCGAAGACAAAGCAGACCACTCTCCTATGCTGACAAGCAAGATTTGAGGCAAATCCTTAAGACAATGGAAACCGGGCCATCATATCAGATGGGACTCCCACACCAAATGATGTGAGGTCTAGTTGGGACTTCATACTGGGGTGATCTCCTAAAGGTTGGCAGATCCAACACCGTTAACAATTTATTTTAGAATGTCCTCCTTATCTATCTCCTTCTTCATCATATTGCAATAACATGATAGAGTTCCTGCATCTGCAATCCACTCATGATAAGATGACATCAATATGATAAGCCCCTAGTCTAATATGTTGCATGATAATCTATTAACTGAGATGAAACTGGGTGGTAGGCTGAGGGAGAGGCTGAGTGACTGTGAAATGGCACAACTAAGGTATTCAAGGGTTAGGCTTGAGCCTTGATACTACACAATGTGCAGTTCAGTTTTGGTCTGAGGAAAATTATTGTGCAATTGGGGAGGTCAGGGAGCCAAGTTGAGGGCTTGAACATTGATTTTTTCCATTCCATAGTTATGGAAGATAGAGGAGCCCAAGTTATTGCACAATTACGTAATTCAAGAGCTTAGTGCCGACGCTTGAGCCTTGAGATTGCGCAATGCCAAGTTCAAGCTGAAATGTGAAGGCAAATTGCATAGTTTTGAGGCTCAATAAGCCATAATGCAAGGTTTTTCCTTATTTATGTCAATTTCATAGTTCTAGGAGGCATGGAAAACCTGGTGGAAGTGAAGTTCAAAAGCTGAGGGTTTTGGCTTTAGCTCAGAGACTGCGCAATGTACAGTAGGGGCCAGGCTGGAGGGATGAATTGTGCAATTTTGGAGGCCAAGGCTAGGGCTTGAGCACTGAAACTTTGTAGTGTGCAGTCTTGAAAGGAGCGAACTACACATTGCATAGTTTTGAGAGTTAGGGTTTCATCTTGAGGGTTCAGATTGCACAATGCACAATTCATGAAGGCCAAATGAGGCTAAGTTGCTGGGAGTTTTCCAAAATTTGGCTAAGTGTGGGATTAGTGAAACCGATGTGAATAGTGATAGGAATTGATTTTGATCACACACTTAGAGTGATTTATGACACAACATAGATCATATGGAACACATTAAAAACATACTTCCCTTAGTGCAACAACCTTTACAACAAATTACGACAAGTGCGACACTAAAGATACACTTTGCAACAATCGTGACAAGACTTGTGCGACATTGCTTAAAACCTCTGAAATGAGTGTGACAGATTTACATGCTAATATCGAGTCATTTACACGGGGATAACCTCTTGAAACCACCAAAACAAGCTCATGTACATTGTGCAACACTTAACATCCTAGAATATGACAAGTGCTAAAGTGCAAACGACACTTGCGATATGCAAACGACAGTGAAAGCAACATATGCCAGAGTGAAGAGAACATGAAAAAACCACTAATTAGAGCGAAAGCAAGCAAAATCGATAGCCAAAAACATGAAAACCACACTCTCGAAAACAAAGGTGCGTGAAAGCGTCAGTTTGCAAAACTCACCGAAATAGAAGTACAAACACAACTAGAAGTGAGAAATAGTTGATTTCAACGAGAACTGATTGTCGACATGGATTGGACTTCGCGCAGGCACAATATTGATGGACCGTGTTATTCTTGTTCAAGATTGCGTAAAATATAGTGGTCATGAACTTGTTGCAGACTAACCATGTGTGAGCAAGTACCCTCAACACTTCCAATCCAAGAAGGGAGCTCAAAAGCATCAACTAACCAAGAAGTGACTACGAAACGATCAATCGCAAGATCCGCAAAAAGATCCAAAATTCGTGTGTAGGAAAAATTTTGGAGGGTGGTTGTCGCAGCAACAACAAAATTGGTCTCTCTCTCCAAAAAATGTGATGTCCATATCTCTTTGAAAGGTAGCTCCCACGTTCATCAACCCAAAGGGATTTTTTTCATACATGAAGGTGCCCCATCGTGTTGTGAATGTGGTCTTGTGTTTGTCATCTAGGTGCATTTTTATCTAATTATAGCTTGAAAACCCGTCCATCTTGGATATTATGGATACTCCAATAACCTTTTGCGGCAAATGGTCCATCTTGGATAACGAATAATTATCTTTTAAAGAAAACTGGTTTAGGTTCCTAAAATCCACACAGAGTCTGATGTATCCATTCTTTTTCTTGATTAGTACCAATTTTTCCACCCATTGATAATATCTCATTGGGATAACAATATTTCTATCTAGTACTTTTCTGATTTCTCTCTCTATTGTCGGTAGCAAAATGGGATTGAACCTCCTAAGTTTCTACACAAAGGGAATAACATTTTCTTTTAATGGTATCCTATGCTTAATAACAAACTTATCATAGGTTTTCAAATCTTCATAACTCCACACAAAAACATCTTAAAATTTCTTGAATAAATCAATATACCTCTTTTTTCATGGAGGATTGAAAGACTTAATAATTTTACCCTTTGTGGGTTTCTTTTTGTTTTTTGTTTTTTCTTTTTGTGCGGAGGTTTTGATCCTCAACATTTTCATCTATTGGTTAGAAAATAAGCTTAGTAGGCACATCATTCTAGTTGAACATATGCTTGAGTGGGACCAATCCTTTAGGAATGGAATTATTTTTTGGTTGGATCACTGTGTGACCCCCGATTTGGTTCAAAAATCTATTACTTTCATCTTGAAAATCTTCCTCTACTCGATCAATTTCAAGTGTTTCTCCTTTGAATTCAATATTAATGGTCGAAAATTCATCCACCAATTCAAGGAACATTCTTAGGTTTTGGTCATCTTCAAAACCTACCAATGTTTGACATTGTTTGGAATGAAAGGCCTATACCGTATTCCCACTTAATATTTTAGCTTTGGCTCAAGAGGTGGTATGAAGGTAGTCGTTGCTATCACTAGGGAATCTGCAAGTTGATTATCTTCTTTGCACACAATTGTAATTTTAAAAGCATCAAAACATTTTTTGATAATATTCAACATTTCATTTCGATATTATCTCATTCGAGGATTTTGTGGTATAAATGTTTCTCACTTGTAGGACTACTAGCCCTGAATCCACAAATGCTACAAGGCTTTTCACTCCCATTTTCCAAGCCATCTCTAATCCTAGAATTAATGCCTCATACTCAATAATGTTATTAGTTGCATCAAATTCTAGTTTAAAGGAAAGTGAAATGTTATGTCTTATGGGTGGTATTAGGATCACTTCTCCTTCTCCTTCTCAGGAATATGCTCCATTGAAGAAAATTTTCCATAGTAGATTCAAATCACATGTTTTTTCTGTCTAAAAAAGGATTGATCTTTTCTCGATCAAGGATTCATGACCTACTAATAGGTTATAACAACCTATCTACTCTTCTACAACGTACTGACAAGTTCTTAGTATTCTTTGCATTGCTTATAACATACAAGAGTTTGGCTTCCCAGTATAGTCTTCATTATTTACCTCCAAAAATTAGTATGATGGCATATGATAGATCCATTTGGAAGGTACCACCTAAATTCCCATCCCAAGACCTAGAAAGCAGAATTCCATATGAAGCAGGGATATCGACCACTATTATATCCATGACTAGACTCTTGTTTTGTATCTGAGTGAGGGAGATTACCAAATATTTGGAAAGTCCAAGAAATTTCGCTCTTCAAGAATATAATTAGTAGAGGTCATGGTATAGTTTAGTAATTTCTAGTCCTAGCTTGACCATGACTGACTTGGGAATGAGATTGTATGAGGATCTTGAGTCCAATATACAATTGTGTAGTAGCTTATTGTGAATATTCAAGGTGATGTAGAAAATAGGATTACTGTTGTCTTTTTCTTCTATGTGAGGTCCACAATTCACATGAGGGTGGTATTCTTGGACACTTAGAGTATCCTTGTGGGAGATTTACTTCGAAGGGGTCCTATGTTTTTGTATAAGTGGTTCATATGATTGGTTTTGCGCTAAATTTAAGAGAGGAATGAGAAATTTGATATTTACCAATTCTTGTTCAAGGTTGAAAATCACTACTACACTTCGTTCAAACTCCTTAAATGGCTGAGTTGGTATATGTGAGGGAAAACATTCTCTCAACTCCTTAGTTTCCTAAGTCAAGTTCTGAATTTTATCTTTAACATTCTTTACTTTCTTAGATGGAAACCCTTGTACTTTCTTTGAGACTTCAGGAGGTGGAGAACTGGTCTCTCAAATGAGATTTGGATTAGTTGAGGGTATGGATGGCTTATTCTTATGACTGACACCGACAGGCCTACCTAGCCTGGGTCACAAGTCATAGTTTGTCATATTTTTTTCCATCATGGAGTCAATAATCCTCTGATACTAAGATGGTGGGATTTCATAGTCATCGTATGACTCATAACATTATTGTGTTGCAAGGGAGTTCATGTAGTAAACTCCTGTGATGTAGAAGGTGGGGTTTTGATCTCCTACCCAATTGATATCTTCATCTTGCATGTACTCCTTAGGGTATTCTTCAGTCTGTAAGTTGATTTCTCTCTTCGCAAGAGGTTGTATAAATTTTTCCTCAAAACTTCACTCTCTATTCACCAATTGTAGGTTGAATGGCCTACAGATGAAAGGAGGGTTAAAAGGAGGTGGGTTTGGGTTCTTAGTTGGTCCTTTAGCCTCGATATTGGCAATTTTGTTTGATAGGTTTATGATCAATATATTAATTTCCTCAATCCTCTCTTCGAAAAAGTATTTAACATACACAAGATGATTAGGATCCTCTTTTTCCTTTGTATTTGTTTCCTCTCCTCTCTCTTTGAACATCGTGATTCTTGTTTGTAACTTTGATTCTTCTCATATTTCTTGAGGTAGTTAAGTTTCCTTCTATCTTGACTGTGTTTAATTGCATGTCAGACAAGTTTATGGGTCACCTTTATTTGAGCATGAAAAAGAAGTTTGGTTCAAACACAACTGCATAGTTAACCATGGCAACGATGGGAGTAGGTTTAATTTCATTGGGGATATTGTTCGGGAGCTTACTGAATCTCTTCGTAAATTTCTCTATGTTTTCAGATGGCTTCTTCTTCACTACCAAAAATTCTATGAGATAGTATTGAAAGTCCTTTTTCTTACCCCACTAGGAAGTCCCAAGAATGAAATGAGTTAGCAAGAAGAGTACAAAACCATTTTCACATGACCCTTTCAAGAGTTTACATGAATAATCTCATGAACACATCTTCATCTTCTACCATGTAGTTGTTAGTAAAGTCTTGGAATGAGTGACAATAGATTATATTAGCATTCTAGTTCTTTCAGTAGTTTGTGGAGTCACCTTGTCAAATTTATGTCTAGGAATGACTGACTCAAAATGTTCAAGTACTATTTTTGAAGGTATGGTATTCATCTCAATAGTCTCAGAACAAGGTAATTGAGAAATCAATGTTGAAAAGGGTGGATATGGAATGCAAGCCATTTGAATTCTTGGTTCTGCCTATGATCCAGGTGGATATTTGTGGCCACCCACCTAGACCTATAGTAAGTTTCATTTGTTTCCTTGTTTATTTAAGCATTTACTATTTTTAGAAGTTTTTCGGGTCCTAAACTTTCGGAGTAGTTTTGATCCCCTAAACGACGTTTTTTTGAGGTCCAATGCAAGAGAAAAATCTTGTAGTACTCAGAGAGACCTTTCTAACAAGGTATCGTAGACACCAAGCATAGATAATATGACCAAGTTATGACCCCAGGTAGTTGGCTTCCTAACTTGTAGGTTTTAACCCCGTACAGAAATTACCTGCATACAAATTCTTAAACACACAAAATAAACAATGCAAGAGAATAACACATAAAACACATATACACAGAGATTTCCCCTGGATCCCAAAACCGGGACTACCAGCTTGATTTTTCCTTATGTTCCTTTCAATGTTACAATACATATTTATACATGTTGAAGCATCCAATACCATGGACCGAAAACCATCGCGTCCAAAACCATGGACCAAAAACCATCGCATCCAAAACCATGGACAAAAAAACATTGCGTCCAAAATCATGTGTTAAAATCATGCACAAAACCATAGGCAGGTCCACCCAACCTAACATACCCCATAGAGTGGGGTTACCTGCACCCCTCAAACCCTTTGTGACTCCCCCCGCTATGCAATCAACGCAACGAAGGGGGGGCTCTACCCCCTTTCTAACCCCTTGGTTAACTACGTGGGCTAGTCGTGGAAAGAATATAACACAACCAAATATTCTCCAACTTGTTGTTTTCTTTCCACAAGGGGCCACAAGAGAGCTTAGTCATTTATCCAGCCCTGCAACGCCCATTGTTTCTCTACACCAAGAGAACTTCTCAGAGCTCACAAATTTTGTCAATGCATTTGCAATATTCTTCAAAGTGTCCACCTTTACTAGCAACACCTTTTTGTCTTCTATCATATCCCTCACAAAGTGATACTAAACATAAATGTGCTTTGTCTTTGAATGATATGCATGGTTCTTTGCCAATAAAATTTCACTTTGGCTGTGTCTATCCTTATAGCTCCTTGTACTAACCCAATACTTGAACACAATTTCTGCAACCAAACTGATTCCTTGCTTGCATGAGTGGCTGCCATGTATTCTACCTCTGTAGCTGACAGTGCCACTATAGATTGTTTCTTACTCATCCAACTGACTACACCTCCAAATAGGTTAAACACATACCCACTAGTAGATCTTCTTTGATCTAGATATCCAGCCCAGTCTGCATCAACAAAGCCACGAATATCCAACACTCTATTCAATCCTGGTCTTACTTGGTAGCACAAACCATAATCACTAGTGCCACGCAAATACCTGAAAACCTGCTTCACTGTTGTCTAGTGCTCCTTTACTGGTTTTGACATAAACCTGCTCAATACTCCCACTGCATGAGCAATGTCTGGTCTAGTATAGACCATCACATACATCAAGCTACCGATTGCACTGACATATGGAACACGAGACATGTCATCTTCCTCTTCTTGTGTCTTGGGACACTATTCAGTAGATAACTTTACACCTACAGGAATAGGAACCTTCACTGGTTTACTATCCCGCATATTAAACCTTTGCAAAATTGTCTCGACATACTTCCTGTGGTTTAACTAGAGCTTCCTCTTTGCCCAATCTCTTTTAATTTCCATGTCCAAAATATAGTTTGCAGCACCAAGATCTTTCATGTCGAATTTGGAGGGCAATTCGGTCTTCAAATCTTGGATATTTTCTTTGTCATTTCCAACTAGCAACATATCATCCACATACAAGACCAGATAAATAACATGGTCACCAATTAATTTAAAATACACACAGTGATTTTCTTTACTTCTGGTGAAGCCAAGTCCTCGTATAAATGTATCAAATTTCTGATACCACATCCTTGGTGACTATTTTAACCCATACAGAGACTTCTTTAACTTGCATACTAATTCTTTCTTACCCTTCACCGCAAAGCCTTCAAGTTGCTTCATGTATATCTCCTCTTCAAGGTCCCCGTGAAGAAATGTTGTCTTCGCATCCATCTGTTCTGCCTCAAAATCAAAAGCAGCAACAACAGATAAAGGTAATATAATAGAAATTACCTTGGCAATAGGAGAAAAAATATCACCAAAATCAATTCTCGGCACCTGGGAATAACCTTTTGCTACCAACTGAGCTTTGTATTTCTCCACTTTTCCTTCTACATTTGTTTTCTTCTTGAACACCCATTTGTTGCCAATGGGTTTCCTTCCAGCCGACAACTCCACCAGATACCAAGCCTCATTTTTGTGCAAAGATGCCATTTCATCAACCATGGCCTCTTTCCAAAGTTTTCCATCCTCTAAATATACTACTTCCTTCATAGTTCTAGGATCATCATTAGTAATAGGTAAAGCAAAATTTGAACAGAAAGCAGATGGACTATACCTTTTTGGCTGCCTTCTTTCTCGAACTGATCTTCTCACACCCAGAGTTTGTGGCTCTTCATCTTCTGATTCCTCCTTTGTTGTAGAGTTTGATTCTTCCTCCTTTATCTCAAACCCTATCTTCTCAGGTTCCTTTGGTTGGACTTCATGTTTAATAATATCTTTTACCTCTCTGAACACCACATCTCGGCTGTACACAACCTTCCTTGTTACTAGGTTCCAAAGCTTATAACCCTTTAAACCATCCTTATACCCAATACAGATGCACTTTTCAGACTTACTATCCAACTTGGTTCATTTCTGCTTTGGAACAAGTACATATGCATCCCATCCAAATACCCTCAGATGTGAAAGAAAGGGTTTCTTACCAATCCATACCTCTTGTGGAGTTTTATCCTCCAACGTTGATGAAGGTGATCTGTTGACCAGGTAACACGTTGTCTCCACCGCCTCTGCCCAGAATTCCTGTCCTAACTCGGCACCACTGAGCATGCTTCTTACCCTTTCCATCAATGTCTTGTTCATTCTTTCTGTAACTCCATTTTGCTGAGGTGTATATGGAGTAGTCTTCTGCCGTGCTATACCACACTTCTTATAGAATTGTTCAAATTCCTTGCTGCAAAACTCTCCACCGTTATCTGTCCTCAACACCTTTATCTTCTTCTCTGTTTGGTTTTCCACCAGATCCTTGAATTCTTTAAACCTGTCAAAGACTTTAGATTTATTCTTAAGGAAATATATCCATGTATTCCTTGAGAAGTCATCTATAAATGATACATAGTACACAGACTTACCCAGTGAT
>APFE030758821.1:0-11070 GCA_000404065.3 Pinus taeda | reverse complement strand
TGATGGAACCTTCACAGGTCCAAACACATCACTGTGCACAAGCTCTAATATCTTTTTCGCCCTCTTACCACCAGAGGGGAAACTCACCCGATTCTGCTTCCCATATACAGAATTTTCACTGAAATCAAAATCCAGAGAGCTATTACTCATACCTTCTACCATACCTTTACCATGAAGTATTCGAAGGCCCTTCTCTCCAATATCTCCAAGCATTTGATGCCACAACATGCTCTTTTATCCAAAGACCACTAGATTTTCTGTTCCACTTTCAGGAACCACATAACTATTGCACCCATCAACAACAATGCTACCTTGCAGCTTGTATAGAGTTCCAGTCCAAACTCCCTGCATCAATACTAGTGCTCTCCAAACCATCTTGTAGGTATCCTTCTAGAACACTATCTTTACACCTGCATCATCCAGCTTGCTTACAGAAATTAGAGTTTTGGATAATGCGGGAATATGCAGAACATCTGAAAGTGTCCTAACCCTTCCACCTTGCAACTTCAACTTTACTTTTCTGTGACCAACGATTCTGGCCTTCCTGTCATCCCCCAAGACGACATCACCACCATCATATTTCTCATACTCGTAGAACCACTCTCTATGGGGAGCGAAGTGAAATGATGCACCTTAGTCAATCTACCATGCCTCATGATCTACATGTGTACTTGAAGAAGCCAAGTACAAATCCCCACCTTCATTTGAGGTGGTTTTCGCCTCTGCAGAAGGAGCATCATCAGATCCCTTTCCTTTGTCAAGAGCTTAAGATTTATAGTCTCTTTTGTAGTGACCTTCCTTTCCGTATTTCCAGCACACCACATTTACAGGTTTTCCTGGAGATTTAGATCTCCCTCTAGATTTAGATCTCCCACTTGATGACTTATTTTTTGTTTTGTTTTGGGACTATCCTCGTATAGACAAGGCATCACCATTCTGGCTCTCCATATTTTTCCGTCTCATCTCCTCCGTCAGCAAGGATGAGTCTATTTCATCAAATTGCAAGGAAGTTGCATTGCTACCTATTGCAATAACCAGATTATCCCATGAATCTGGTAGAGAACACAAAAAACTAATGCACTTATCTTGATCTGAAATTTTGATATCAACAGACGATAACTGACTTACTACAGTATTAGACACATTTAGATGCTCTGTCACTGAGTCTCCATCTTTCATCCTTAGGTTATACAATTTTTTTAATAGGAATAGTTTATTCACTAGAGACTTAGATTTGTACAAAGTCCCTAACTTGTCCCACAAAGCCTTCACCGTAGCTTCCCCTGATACATTCAGCAATATTGAATCTAAGACACACAATCGTATTGTGCTCTTTGCCTTCTAATCCAACTTCTTCCATTCTTCATCGGTTACTCCCGTTGGTTTAGTACCCGGATCTACCATAATCCACTGATATTTATCCACCAACAGATCCTCCATCTTGAGTTTCCACAGCTCAAAAATCTGACCATTAAATTTCTCGATCTCTATCTTTCCACTGCTTGCCATCTTCTTTTACCACTAGAATCAATCTCGCAGATCTCCCACTGAACAGTGTCTACCACAGGCCCAAACAAAACCCCTCAGCAAAAAAGGTATCCCCTTGAAGCCAAAACAACTCTGATACCAAATGTAGGTTTTAACCTCGTACAAAAATTACCTGCATACGAATTATTAAACACAAAAAATAAACAATGCGAGAGAATAACACATAAAACACATATACATAGAGATTTTCCCTTGGATCCCAAAATCGGGACTACCAGCTTGATTTTTCATTATGTTCCTTTCAATGTTACAATACATATTTATACATGCCGAAGCATCCAATACCATAGACTGAAAACCATTGCGTCCAAAACCATGGACCAAAAACAATTACGTCCAAAACCATGGACCAAAAGCAATTGCGTCCAAAACCATGGACCAAAAACCAACGCGTCCAAAATCATGTGCAAAAATCATGCACAATACCATAGATAGGTCCACCCAACCTAACATACCCCATAGAGTGGGGTTACCTACACCCCTCAAACCCCCTCTGACTCCCCCGTTATGTAGTCAATGCAACAAAGGGGGGGCTCTGCCCCCTTCTAACCCCCCAGTTAACTACGTGGGCTATTCATGGAAATAATATAACACAACCCAACATAAATAACCCCAACTGGGCCCACAAACTCTTGGCGTTATATCTCGTCAGGTTAGGGTTTTGGTTGGTTAGGGTTTTCTTATGTTTTTCAATAATAAATAGGCCCTTGAGCCTCATTGTAACACAATTTATAGGCATGTAGATGCCACATCTCTTCTCAGGGATAAGCTACCATCATACGAGATAGTCTTATTTCCATTCTGTTTGTAAGCATATTTTAGTATTTGAAATTAATTAAATGTAGTGTTATTTCTACTAAATCTTTGTATTTATGGTTATATCTGTAATTTGTTGTGTTCCTATTTAAACTCGGATCAATGGTATCAGAGTGGTCCACTCTTTCTTAGTTTTTCTTTACATGTCCCAAATGAGGTCAGGATATAAGGAGTTAGGGCTTGAATTGGTCGAAGCTTTGCAAGAAAAACCTCAC
This sequence comes from Pinus taeda, assembly GCA_000404065.3. Classification (NCBI taxonomy): domain Eukaryota; kingdom Viridiplantae; phylum Streptophyta; class Pinopsida; order Pinales; family Pinaceae; genus Pinus; species Pinus taeda. The sequence continues at coordinate 8,491 of APFE030758821.1, read as the reverse complement.
AAATCCCGATGGCCTCCCATGGCAGAAGAAAAGAAAGACGAGGGGGCAGGAGATCCTTTCAAAATCTTGCTCTAAGAATCCCTCGAGCGATAAAGGAACGTGATGATGGACAACTTTACCTAGATCCTTCAACGACTACCCAAAGGGTGACACATTTATTTCTAGTAGCTACTCTAAAGTGCCACACCCTTTAAGGTACAAGTTAACTTTTACATTCCCATATTTGAGGGTTAGATAGATGCAGACGCCATAGATAAATAGTTAAATCTGCTAGAAGGATATTTTTTTGTTCATGATTTTTCTAGTTAGGAAAATATTACTTTTTCTTTTCTAAAATTCGCCATCCCATGTCAAGTACTGGTGGGAAACCTACTATGAGAAGAAGGATGAAAGTACACCCTCACTATTTTTGGATGCACCCACTTGGGATTCATTTCGAGACGCCATCAAGGAGTAGTACTACCCTGTCAGGAGCTATGAGGATAAATACATAAAGTGGACCAAGCTGTGAGAGGGAAGGGACCAATGCGTGCCTGAGTTTACCAATGTTTTTCACACCCTTTGCACAAAGTTGGATATCAAGGATTTTGAGAAACATTTGGTACTCAAGTACTATGACTTCCAACACATGAACATCTAGGATGAGATGGAGTTCATGGAGATGTCCTTGCTCAACACAAAGTATCGATACATTGTAAATATTGAGGAGAAGCTTAAATAGAAAAAGCGATACTTTGGATTTGTGAATCGAAAGCAAGGGAAATGTTCCCCCAAACCATAGAGAATACAGAAAAGCCAAGGCGGGGCAACCCAGGATAACCTCCCAAAGCTGAAAGAAAAGAAAAACACTATGAAGACAAAGAAGGACACGAGAAAGTGGTGTGAGTTCCATAAGAGCTCCACTCACAACACAAGTGAGTGTTGGGCCAAGAAGTCATTGGTTGTTGAGTTGAAGGCTTCTAAGTCCAATGCAGGATCCGACTCTGAGTCAAAACCTGACAAGGGGAATGACAAAAGGAAGCAGATCATTAACACGAAGCCAAGTACCACTATGTCCACCACTAAGATCCAGAAGCTTGATCCTAAAGATCTAGAAGAGGGGGAACACCAATTCCACTCACATATGTGGGTGAAGGGTTCTCCGCTGCAGTTCATTGTCGATAGTGGGATCCAAAAGAACCTCATTTCAGCTGATGTCATGAAGCGGCTGGGCCTACCAACTACAACACATCCGCAATCGTACACCATCGGGTGGCTTCACCAAGGACGAGATCTCCGCGTCAGCCATTAGTGTCGCCTTCCCTACAAAATCAAGCCCTTTGTTGATTAAATATTGTGTGATGTTGCTCCTCTTGAATTTTGTGATGTATTATTAGGACAACCATACTTATGGAAGTGACATGCTGATATGAGTCCAAACCTCACTTTTCTATTATTTCTTTGAGCACTAAGTTACACAGGATATTGGAGGTATCCCCACCTATGACCATTTATTTGATCTTTGCTAAGAAATGTAGTAAGTTCATCTCCTAGACTGGGAAATTTGTTTCATTTATGATTCACTCTCAAAGTAAAGGGAAGGTCGTACCCACAAACATGACCCCTAGGAAGGGTTCCTAAAAGTAGTAGAAGGAGGTGGATATGATCATGGAAGAATATAAGGATATATTCTCCTCACCCATAGGGGTACCCTTACATTGTCAAGTCAAGCATTCAATCGATCTGACTCCTAAAGAACCTCTACCCAATGAGCTGATATATCACCCCTCCATTATGGAAAATGAAGAGATCAAGTGGAAAATCCAAGAGTTGTTGCAAAAAGGGCACATCCAACCAAGTTCCTCGCCTTTGGGAGCCCTATTGTACTTGTATAGAAGAAGGATGGGACCTGGAGGCTCTACATTGATTATTAGTCACTAAAACAAATCACTGTTAGGAACATGTATCCAATCCCACAGATTGATGATCTGTTGGACCAACTCAAAGGGGCCAAGTATTTCAATAAGTTCGATCTGAAGTCTGGTTATCACTAGGTTCCAATAGAGCCCACATATGTATAGAAGACCGCCTTTAAATCCAAGGAAGGCCTTCTTGAATAGTTGGTTATGCTTTTTGGGTTGAAAAATGCCCCGACTACTTTTATGAGGCTAATGGATTACTTCTTGCGGTCCTTCACCAACTCATTCGTGGTGGTTTATCTCGATGACATCCTCATATTCAACAAGAGTTGGGAAGAACACTTGCAACACATTTGGTAGGTCCTTCAAACCATTCAGCAACACAAACTGTGTTCCAACTTGGAGAAGTGTACCTTTGGCATCAGCCAGGTCCAATACTTGGGTTACATCATAGATGTGTGTGGTATGCATGTGGACCTGGCCAGATCTAAGTCATTTGTGAATGCCCAGCCTCAACCACTCTAACGGAGCTTCGCAACTTTTTGGGCCTTGAAAATTTTTATCAGAGGTTCGTTTTGAGATTCTCCCATATCACTTGGCCTTTGAGTCCGATTATTCAGGGCGGGGTGAAAGAAATTTTTTCCTGGTCCAAGTCCCAATAGAAGGCATTCATTGAGTTGAATCACCACCTCTGCTCTACACCGGTACTCACACTTCCAACCCTGAAACAACCATTTGAAATCGAGACAGACACCGCAAACTATTCTATTGGTGTAGTTCTCACCCAACACAGGCATCCAGTGGCCTATCATAGTGTTACAAAACATTTTGTCACTGTCCTTGTACTCCCCATTCCTTGATCCTAGAGGACTTCTATAGTGAACCCTGCATGCTTTGCCTTCATGGAGAAACTCCCATTATGTCCCTCTTCATGAGAAGATCATTTCCTTTTTGCACCATTTCCCATGAAACTTCTATTTTTCCTAGTTTACAAGACTGACGCTAATGACCTTTGTCTCCCCCGTGATGATGTGCAAAGATTAGCACTATTCCCTGTGTTGATCGGTGCAGCTGAGCTGTGTACCAGTCGTGTCGGTCCTGTTAAATTAGAGCCAAAGCTTCCAGCTCTAGAAGCTTCATAATGGAAGTCTGGTAAATGGTTTGGTTGGATGGGGTCGAGGATGATAGTTTGGGCTCCTTTCCCCTAGAATGATGGAACTACCTCAAGGGATAAGTCCTTCTCCTATGAGAAGAGGATCCATCTCCCATCCATATTTCCTATATAAACGTCCCTTCTACCCAAGCACAAGCTAGGGAGAGTGTTGGTTGAGTGTGAGTATACTGTTTTGATTAGACAAGCAAGCTATTACTAGTTGTAGCCATCTAGTTGTGTGAGGGAGAAGTGTGTTTGGTTTGGAGTGAAGTCTAAAGGGAAGATCCTTTAAACTATTGTTGTTTGAAGCCATCATGGAATGCTAGCAGAAGTGTGTGGGAACCTGGTCTTGTCAGAGGAAGACTGCGACATCAAGACGAATGGTTGTAATCTCTCTTTGATATTAATATATGCAACTATCGATTGATTTCCTACATGTTTTTTAATATTACATATTCGTGTCTTGATTTCTTTACTCATTAAGTAGGTTGAATTGCAATTTGTCTATTATTGTGTTTATGTGATTTTGTTGTTTACTTGTTTCAAGAACTTGAAGAAGGAAGCGAGAGATTACTGGAGCGAGCAAGTGAGGACACCATTAAGCAAGATAAGTGATCAAGAGGTAGGCCCTCTTGATTCATTCTAACCCAAGGAAATATTCCATAGAATGTACTTGTTGTGGCTAGACCCATTATTGGGCTAGAGAAATTTGTTCGTGTACGCACTTATAATTTACTTCACCACAAATTGGCGACTCCGCTCGGGAGATCCCATCTTTTGTTTGTTTTGGATTTCATGATTTCGTGTGAACTTTTCTAGTTTCATATTTTCCCTTTGGTTCTGTTTCTTTTCTCTTGCTCATTGTCCTAAGTCTAAAATTTATAGTAGTAGATCTAGTCCCTATTTTGATTTTGATTTTTGTTTTTTTCCCTAGTTCCCTCAGACAACTCATTTAATCGAAAGACAGTCACGCCGACCAACACAAATTGTGGAGGAACAATCACGCCGACCAGCCTTTGGCGCTTGTTTCCAGTTAGGAACTTGCATCGATCCCTGTAAGTGAAGATTAGGGCTAGACCCCAATCTTGGCCAATGTGTTCTACTCTTGTGTTTTTTACCTCATGAGCCCTTTTGACGATTTTCTCCCTAATTAGGAAGCTACTTTTCATTTAGTTTTGCTTGCTTGTTGGCTTGTCATCTTGCTGTTTGATTGATCGAGTCATTGAATGGATAGCGACACTAGGACATCTAGCTATTTGTCCATTCAACAACTTGTGGAATCATCAAGTTCAGTTGTGGGTGTGTTTGCTCCTTGCATTTGTTTCTGGTCCCTCTTATGACTTTGACCTCTTTTTGCACAAGTTTGAAAAGGTTTTGTTTACTAGTTTGAAGGTATTTTCCCGGCATAAATTACATTGTCGATCTTGTGTTTGGTAAAGTCGATGTTTCATTGATATGAATAAACTTCTCTTTTCATGTTTTCATCTGCTTGAAGAGCTCATAGTCTCGATTTTTTTTTTTCATTGAAAGATTGTATGCGAAAAGTTTATTTCATTTTTTCATGAGAAGATATGAAATTCTAGCTTGTTGCATCATTATGATTTGCATATCTTAAAAACTAGAATTGCATCAACATTTGGAAAAGGAAGATAATTTTTTTCATTTTGAAAGGACTAATAGATAAGTGCTTGTCAGGAAATTAGGAATCAGAATGCATTTTTCATTAGTTTATTTTTTGAAAAAATGAAGTAGTGAAAGATCATTTTGTTTTTACTTTCTTGATTGTTTTCATTTGATTGAGTAGTTTCTACCCTCTCTAGTGTAGGCATTTCATCAAATTGAAAGGGTCTTGTCTCATTTAGTTGCACTTTAGGTTTTTTGAGTAGCATCGCTAAGACCTGAAAACTGAAACTTAACTCAAGATCAACTCTAAAATGAATTGAATTAACCTAAGGCACATTTGACATTAATGATCATATCTAGAAGGTCTAGGCTGGAGATGTGTTCCGACATCTATAAACCTAGTAACTGTCGTTAGATTCGCCATTAGACAGTGCTAGCACGTATTTGTGCTCCATGTACCATCGAGTATATAACGGGAGACCCCACTAGGTTGCAATCCTTTTATCCTTAGGAAGATGAGTCAGCCACCTTGCGAGCATGATACACTGAACACAACATTCAAGGAAATTGCCTGCTCGTACTTCTTGGTTCGCCAAGAGGTATTCTGCAGTTCACAGTTGCCTGGTAACCCTATTTACCTAGATCATCCAGAGTAGTCATTTGATCTTTTTGAATCATTAAACCTAAAAGATCATTCGAGCACTTTTCCTTTCGAGCTCGTTTCCAATCGAAAGTGATAGACTCATCTTTGTTTCTTTCTCGAATCTTTAAAAATGAAAGAACATCAATCTTTTATGTGTCTTAATAATTGATTTCCCATGATCCAAAAGATCTTGTTAGTCTTTCTGACCAAATTGTGAGTTTCCTTAAAAGGAAATTTTAAAGCCTTTAAGTTCCTTGTTCTGTTGACTAAGACAAGGTCATCGTGGCTAAACCATCTGGTTCACCCAATTCCTCTTCCTCTCCTCCGTTTGAAAGGTTGTCTGAGGATCCGTTTCCTGAGTTATCAGAGTCACTCAAGGACCAAAGTTTTGAACTCGCAATTGTTTTGAGTGTTCAACCATTGTCATCTCGTCCCCTGCCTACTTTTGATTCAAGGTCATCTACTGATCTTGGTTTGGAATCTCTAGATAATCCCATTCAAACTCCAGAGAAGTCTTTGACCACTGATGGTCAAGTTGGACTAGTTATCTATCCTCCAAACCCTCTGTTTGACGTTGTTGAGATATCACCACAATGTCCTTACAGTCCGTACGACCAAATGGGTGTTCCTTTGGAACTATCCCCCAGTAATGTTCGGTCGTTTGTCGTCATTTGTTTTCAGACATGGAACCCAAAGGCAATGCTCCAGTCACTTCTCTGGATGAGTTCGAAGTTTCTACTCCACACACTGTCAAGGGAGAAGAATTTGCAACTGCAGTTTCCTCCCGAGGGATTCCCTTATTCGAAGGTATTCCCGCAAGTTTGCCACCCGATTATGTGTCTTTGGGACACTTAATTTCAGACATACCTAGTGCCTCATCACTCTACTATGATTCTATTTTGGCATAAGGCGTTAGGCCTATGTCAAGTCTGTTTTTCATGAACATGATTTCCAAACTAGTTGTTACTTCAGTCCCGGTGCAACCCATCGTCCCTAACACTCTTATATCATCGATCCCAGTTACATGTTAGTCACAGCTGATGGTTTCAAAGATTGTTTCCGTTAGTTCTTCAGTCCCATTAGTCAGTGGCCAGTTTGTGCCATCACCTGGGGGGAAGAACCTGAATGTCTCTATGGTGTCAGGTGCCACTAATGTGAGCAACACACAAACTCACATGCTTGGTATAAACCAACCCTCTTCTGGTACTATTTATAACCCTGTTGACCCCACTGGATCAAGCAATGTCCAATACCAATAGGTTCAGAATCTTGGTGGTCTGTCTGGATTGAGAAATGTTTAGTATTAGCAGCCCTATGGGGCTCAACTCCAATACCAAAATCCTTATGTTCCATATGGTTCTCAAGGATTTGTTAATCAACCTTACACCCTCCAACCTGGGTAGTACATCCAGCCTGGCTACGACTAGATTCAGTTCGGTAATTTCCTGGACACTGTTCAAGTACCCTTGCAGCAATAAGGAAAACCTTTGCACCAACCAGGGTATCCTTTGTTACCAAAAGTGCAACCTTTGTTGCAACAATGGTTTTTCGTGCAACAGCAAGGGTAGATTATCCCACAACAAGGTCACCTGCAAAAATCGCAAGGTCAGTCCTTTCAACAGTTGCAACAGGCCACGCAGTAGCAGATGCAGTATGCTCTTCATACCTCTCAACCCATACCCTCACAGGGCCAACCTCTGCAGCCCTAGGGACAAATTTTGAAACCGCAAGGTCAACCCTTACAACAACAAAACCAACTTGGGCAACAACAACCCTTATATACATATCAACAAGGTCAACCCTTGCAGGGATGGGGTCAAGTTCAAATCTTATAGCAGTAGGTGCAGAATCCTCTTGTCTAGGGTCAATAGGTTCAGAATCTTGCCGGCCAAGGGAACCAGGTACAAAACCCCTACGTCCAAGGGCAACAAGTGTATCAACCTTATGCCCAAGGACTACAGGTCCAGAACCCGTTTTTCAAGGAAAACAAGCCCAACAACCCTATGTTCTAGGACAACAAGTCCCATACCCATATGTCCAAGGTCAACAGGCTCAACAACCTATTAACCCATACGTTGCCTATCAACAACCTGTGCATGGACAATTTCAAGGTATTCAAGGTCTGAATCCTCCCTATGGTCAAGGTAATTTTCAATGGGGGTATCCTCAAATGCCATATGGCCAAAATCCCCCATGGTGGGGTCAAAATCCTTACCAGTAGGGATGGGCTCCTCCTTATGGGCCCACCGATCAACCTCCCATGCCTTTTAACACTCAATTACCTTTCTTGGCTACACTCGAGTTGCCGGATGTATCACATCTTACGAATGATACAATTCTTCATTCTCCTTACTGGCCTCTGGTGTCGTCCAAGATACCAAGTGATTGCCAAAAGTTCGATGGAAAATCTAAAGAAGATCATCAAGCCCATGTGATGACATATCACCTCTGGTGCTCATTGAACTCATACGTGGACAATTCCATTCATCTTTGTCTTTTCCAATGAACCCTCATAGGTGTCGTAGAAAAATGGTACATCGAGCTACCTCGAAGTACTTTTCATGACTTCAATTCATTAGCCATGGCTTTCCTCACACATTTTCAGCTGACGATTCATTATGAAACTGGCACCTATTTGCTCACGTTGCTTAAGAAAGACACCATGACGCACATCTCTGGTAATATCCATGAATGGAGACGTAGACGTTGCCTGATCAAGTTCGAGATAGATGATCAGTTGCTCACTGAACAATTTACCAAATCATTCATATCCCTAATTGCTTGCAATATAGCTATGGGTGGATGCGTCATTGAAGAGCAAGCCATTACCCGTGCCCACTACTTGGATCTTGTTTATTCTCATTCTAGCACTTTATACAGATTGCTACCCAATGCTCTACTGCCATCATCCGATCCTACTGCCATCATCCGATTCTATTTTGGCATAAGGCGTTAGGCCTATGTCAAGTCTGTTTGTCATGAACATGATTTCCAAACTAGTTGTTACTTCAGTCCCGGTGCAACCCATCATCCCTAACACTCTTATATCATCGATCCCAGTTACATGTCAGTCACAACTGATGGTTTCAAAGATTGTTTCCGTTAGTTCTTCAGTCCCATTAGTCAGTGGCCAGGTTGTGCCATCACCTGGGGGAAGAACCTGAATGTCTCTAT
>APFE030758807.1:0-14767 GCA_000404065.3 Pinus taeda | reverse complement strand
CTTCTCTAAATGCATGAGAAGGGTTTAAATACTGCTAACTAAATAACTTAATTACATAAATTTAGGATACGGTTTAAATGACCGCCCTTTTTCTAAGAAAACTTATTTCTAAAATTTCGCATCTAATTCCTAACTATTTCTGCTTTTGCTCCTTAATTTTGCAAGCATTCAACATTTTCCTGGGAAGAGTCGGCTAGTTGCCTTCTGCTTTTGTTTGAGTTAAGCAAATAGAAATGGCAAGCGCTGGCACCATTTTTTAGTAAACTAGAAGATGTTTTTGGGAATCACCCTCTGGTTGGGTGAATTAACTGCGTATATACTTGGTAATGATCAAAATTTCCCTCAAATTGCTTTTGCTTTTGCTATCTTGATTTCTGGACTTTCGAATGACTAAGCAAGTTAGGGACCTTGCTTTCTGAACAATTTTCTTAACGCATTGCAAACTGTCTTCGTTCTTTGATCCGGGCCTTTCTAGTGCATTTTTCACCTTTAGCGCCTTTTCCTTTACTGGGTACAAGCTTCAGGATTTTTTGTTAACATGCTGCTTTTGTGAGCTTTTGACCCTGAGTGTTGAGTTGGCTACTAATGTTAGCATCTATTCAGAAATACTCTGGAATCTGCGGTTCCATTGCATGCAGTATCCGTTTATGAGGGCATCTCTTCTCTGTCTTTGAGCATTGACGCTTTCCCTTTTTATTTAGATGTTTCCTGTTTTTCATTCCTGCAGTTCACGGAAAGGAAAAGAGTAATGACAATAAATATTGACGCGAAAGCTCTAAGCTCTATGAATGTACAAAATAATGCCACCCATTGTGAACTGACTCTTCGACAAACACACAACTGTCCTTCATTAACACTTTGGCGTACATTCATTAATTTTCTTTAAGGTGCGCATCCAATTTTTTGGTTTACTGACTGCTTTTCTTGAATGTTGAGCTGAGGAAAATTTGCGATGGGCGATTTCTGCAACTTACATTATGTTATCGCATTTTGTCAAGATTGTGATATCACAGATCGCAGATCACAGATCGTGTTAAATCATTGTGTGTTGTTTATGCGATGTTGCGACATGCGATGTCGTATATCGGCCATCGGAGATTTCTTAAGATCTTCATTTATGGGCACTTCTTAATGTATGCGATGCAATGAATTTCACGTTGCTTTTTCGCAGTTTTTATTGTGCTCATAAAGAAATGTTCTACTCTCTTCTCGCGATGCGATATATTTTTAAGGAGTATAATACAATTTTTTTTTTGAATTTTTTACTAAGGGTCCCCACTTGTTTTATGTTATTACTAATACTAAAGAAGGAAGGGGGTTGTTGGTGGCCACAACAAGTCTAAAGATAAGAGATAGATCAAATTGCAAAGATTGGTTAAAGCTATGTGACAATATTCAAAGTAAAAATGGGCTCTGTTATATGTGTTATAACAAACTAAAATATGTCATTCATATAACAAGAGTTTTATCCAAGTTCAAATTGTAATTACCATAGTTATGATTAAAATAAACATCAAAGATGAAACAAATTTCTGAAAATAAAAAACAGTTATTGAATATTCATTTTTATTTCTATCAACAAAAGAGCAATTATGTTTAAATTGTTCACAAAATTGGTAAACAGTGTTATAATTTTCATAAAGCAATGAGCTTTTAACAGTAAGGTATAAAATTGGAATAACAATAACACTATATGGCTACCCATAATAGTTATTTTGTTGATAGTAACACTTTTTCTTATATCCTGATTCATTAGCATATTCACTGTTCTCATTTTGGTCCTTTTGTCTCTTCAAATTTGCACTCTTGCATGGAAAAATAGCAATAATTGCTTCACAATCAATTAAATATATAATAAATAATAATGTGACTCTGAAATAAATCTATGTCGGGGGGAGAAGAAGAAGAAAAACCATGTGCAAATGTAACAACCTTCGTAATTTTGGATACAAAAAATAGCATTCAATTTCTAAATAGTTTATAAAACCTTTATACTGTTATAGGACAAAATGACCTCCTCATCAACTCAGAGGTGAAAGACAGCATGACTGAAGCAAAGACCGCAATTGCAGGCATTGACTCCACACTAACGCTGGTTTTGCACTACTAACCTACTTTATAAAGCTTGTTACCAAACATATAGGAGCGTTAGTCACCCTGCTAACTCAAGTTGTTAGACCAGGGGGAGCGTTAGTGAAACTAAGAGATAATAAATGGGTCAATCCAATGAATCTACTCACAAATATCTAGATATTTATCCCTACATTTGCTCAAGAAAAGAAGGGAAAGTCCCAAAAATCGAACTATTTGGAGAAATTCCAATATGAGAATGAAGGCAAATAGGAAAAAGCTTGAAAACAGGGCAGGTTCATGTCTTTTTCCCTAATGAACTATAGGAGGAGCTTGGCAGCTTCAATTCGATTGTTACATAAGCAACGAGAGAGCCAATGTGAAAGGGGTCAGAGCATTTGAAAGGATAGCCCACTAAGCTGTTGTGAACTGTCATACACTTGAAGAAGTGAGCTGAAAGAGAGAGAGAGAGAGAGAGAAGAAGAAGGGGCAAGGGAAGGCTGATACAACAGATGGTTCTAATCACTCTTCCATTATAAATACAGAACTGCAGTTGTGTTCCCTACTCCATAGTGTCGGTAACATTGTTCATTGAGTTGTTCATTTCAATACTTGTCGAGTTGAGTAGTTTAAGTTGTATACAAATATATGTTCATTGTGCATTCTTATATTAGTTTTCAATATTGTATGATGTGATTGTGTTTTCCTTTCCTTTGTGCAAGAATTGTCTTGGAGCCGGCTTTAAAGGAGTTCTTCTTGGCTGCATAGCGATCTCCAAACAAATCTAGAAGGAGATTTGAGGTAATCCTCTTTCCATACTTTGTCAACTTATATTTGATAGATGAACATGTGTATAACTTGGTAGCTTCTGCAGATAATCTTACAGTCCGTTGAAGGTCTCGGGAAGGCCTTTGAGGGTAGTTTTCATTTTCCATACACCGTGCATTTTACTCCATAGCAATACATAGCCGCAAAAGAAAATGAAAATGAATCTTGTGAACTATTTTATGAAAAAAATTGTAATGAAAAGCAAAAACTAGATCCAAAAATTGATTCAATTCATAATAATATATATAAACTTTTAACGTTTGATCACTAGTAAACAAAAAAATGAATATTCCAATATTTAAGAAAATTTACACTATGTAAAACCATATGTCCCAATTGTTTAACTGTTTTCAGAGCTTGTGGCTCTTTGAAGCAATTTCCATTAACTTTGTTTGTATGCAATCTTTCATAGGAGCAATTATAATTTGTAATTTGACACTATGACTGAAGATCTCTTTCTCAATTTCTTTGGCTTCTCTTTGTAATTTCACAGCTAAAGCGGAGTTTTGCTCGTTAACATTAATAAATGTAATTAGCCATTCCTTTCTTTCTTGTGTACTAAATTTAGCTATATCATCGAATTTTTTAGCCTTTGACTATTTCAGCTTATCCAATTCAACTGTTAATGTTTGTCTTGAAATTAATCCAGAGTCACATGTGATACATGGGTTGTTCAAATTCTGCATAATCTGTATGGATTTGACATATGCATTTTCTCTTAGATTCTCTATGTTTTTATATTAAAAAATAATGTTCACCATTGTTCTGATTCTTTGAGGCTATGTAACTTTGAGTTGCTTCATTCAATTAGCATTTGGCAGTTCCTGCCCCCTTTTATATGAAATAGAAAGTAAAGCATGTCTCTATCTGAAAGAAAATAAGTGATTGTTCACTAAACACCTATCTCCTTCGATATCACATTGAATTCACTCAAAAAATAACTTAGTTCTTTGTCCCAAATGCTCCAGATCATAAGCTTCTTTCCATGCATGTTGAATGATTTGCAATCATTGGCATATATTGCTAATAATATATGTTTTCACCACATTAAAGAAATTTATATATTTAGAAAATATATACAATGTACCACGAATCATAGCTGCCGGCATTTTTTTTCATATTGCCAATGAAGTCATGAACAAAGGACCTAGATTTAGAGCATACTCTAGGTCCTTTATTCTCGTTTTTAGGCTCAAATTTTCTGCTTCTTGATGACTAAGAGTGTCTTTAAACACGTTACTAGTAACTTGATGCAGCTCCATGAACGATGTGGTTGCAACTCTAGACAAATCAACTTATATTTATGTTTCATCTAAAACCTTATTGTTGGGAATTTTTACCTTCTCAATCTTCATTTTTTTACTTCTACTTTCTTACATTGCATTTTGTATTGTGACAAAACTGTCATAAAAAATAATAGATTCCATGGAAATTTGTGCTATTTTTTCCTAATTTAAAAAAAAAAAACAAACAATAATCCAATCAAGTAGCATAATGTTGCCAACTTATATGTTTATAAACTCTGAAACACTTATTGTTTTCATAGGACTTTTGGAATTGGCTAATTCACCAATATGCACTTCTTCTGAAATAAAGCTTCAAATGGGCTCTTTATGCTTTTTGTTATCTCATAGCTTGTCATGAATCAGTTCCATATCTACAGTGTCTTTTGTAATGTTTTCACTTGATGATGAACTCGCATCAATATCGTTTATCTCCTATATAGATTTCTCTACAGAAGTATTGATACCTAGCTCGTCAATGATTTCTTCAACATATCTAGTTAGCCCTTGATTTCCATGAGTATCGTTTATGCAACATGTAAATTGACATTCATAAATATTGATACTCGATACTTCCATGATATCTTCAACATCTATGATTAGTCTTTGTTTTTTTTAAATGCATTTTGACATTTTTCGCTCTGCTCTCTAATTTTTAGAAACAAGTTTCAGTATCCAATTGTTTCTGAGTGTGCGTGAAATAAAGCCTCCTCATCAAAGGCTTTAATTTCTTCCACTTTACTTAAGTTAAAAGGATTCAAGTCTCCGTGACATCTGTAACATGAGCCATAATTTTCACTATGATTTCTCAACAGTAAATGGAAAAGGAATGAATTGTTTTGTCTTTTTTCTTTGAAATATATTTAGCTAGTCAAGGTATTGTCTACAAACTTCATAAACAAAGTACACGACTATAACAAATTTTGATAATAGAAATGTCTTACCTTGAAATCCATATATTTGAGTTAGTGTATTACTTTCTATTTATTCATGCGTACATTTTCCCCATAGGAAAATTTGTGCCTGTCCAGATATACGATGAGGTTATTTTTTAGTTATCATGTAATTGATTTGCCTTACAAAAACATATTGAATTAGACAAAAGTTTAAAGAAGCATTATTCTTCCAAAATATAGGATACCATAATTGCATTGGTTCTTAATTCTCAATGATTTTAGGATCACTTAGCAAACCACTAAAGCCATTTTTATAAATCAAAGCTATTATGAGATACGCCATCATGAAGAACCTATTGGTGTTGTATAAATTGGTTAACTGAGAAGCTAGTTCATTAGAAATGATATAACTACAATCGAATACACAATCCTTTTTGTATGTGTGATAAAGCATATAGAAAATGAATTTTGGAAAACTTGTTATAGCTTTTTGGGCCATGACACATGCACAAAGCCAACAAAAGTCCCTAAATGGTTGTTTAAACAAAGAGATTCCTAGAATAGAAAGATCATAAGGAACTTGGTAACTTGGCGAAAATAATCTGTAATAACATTAGTCTAACCTGCTTCTGAGATCGTGAAAATATTTTCTTCGGAAAATTCCAAGCGAATATTAGTCTCTGATAATTCAAATATTCATCTAAATTCCTTTGCATTCAAAGGTATCCTCTTCACTAATAGCATAATTGTTCTTGTTTCTTAAATATATTTTTTTGCACACAAATGGACAATTTCTCTGAAATAAAAAGACTTTTGGCACACATGTAGCATTCACTAATCCACTATTCCAAATCATTTTACTATTCTTCTCTTCCATTGGCAGATTAGAATAATGCTCACATGCAATCGACCAATGGAAGTTCTCATCAAAAACACCAAGTAAATTAATGGTATTAATGCAAATAACTTATTTTCTTTATCTGCTATCCATATTCATTTCGTAGTTGAAAACAATTTCTGAATCAATAATGTCCTCAACACCACTAAGCTCAATAGTTATTATTTTTTTGTTCGATCCTATATATATACACTAGATATTACTTTTGCAAACACAAAATCAACTCTATCTATTGCAAATGTGAAATATGTTACATAGAACATTTTTCAATAAACAATAATGGAATATTCTAAAGCTAATGTTTATAGAAATGAGTGTAAATATACCTCAGAACTACAAAACCATCTCATTAGTTTATTACTCATCTTGTTTTTGTGTGACTATAAAAATTAACAATAATGGAAACTAACTCACTCACTAACGATAATAATTATCACTGCAAAAAAAGGTGTCCCAAGTTATGCTTACCATGAAAATACAAGGCCTCATAGTCATTTTCCAGTACTTAGTCATTATCATCTTTGAATTATGAATAACTTGACACAAATATTAGAGACACATGCAATTTGACCAATTATTGCAAATTGCTTCACTCTCTTATATGCTAATCTAAATAAATGTTGGTTCAAAAATTAATGGCATTTTTTGAAACATCCATGAATGTACTAGAAACGTGTTACGCAAAATGGGAATATGCGGAGAAGATATGCAAAGTAATGAGCATGTACAGAGAAAGGATGATGCACAAAAGACAACGATACTTCTGCACATTTGCAAGTTCCACACAACATTTATGCATATTTTTCCTATCTTTAGCAATTGTGCAATTACTAATTAACTTAAGTTGTAATAATACAATTAAGAAATCTAAAATTGTTATTGCCTTGTAATAGTTAGATTAATTACCTATTCATTTTGGACTTCGCATGACAATGGATAAGCAAATCAATTGTTAAAACTTACACAAAAATAGCTAAAATTTAAAAAAGTGTGATGTATTACATTTATAATTACTTATGAGCTTTGTTGCTTCAAAAGAAAAATGGTATATCTTTTGTAGTCTTACAATCACTCAAAGTATAATGAAGCATGTACTGCATTATGTTCATTCTAGTATGAATGTGAAAGATGAACATGACACTGCTGAAGAGGGAAATTTGTCCAAATGTGATCAATAATTGTCTCATTCTCAGAAATAAGATCCGTCGTTATTTCTTGTAACAATTCGCACCGCATATATTCTAATAGTTGTTTATTTCTCTTGCTATTTGAATTAATGTGAATATTGAAATCTCCAATAAGTATAAAAATGTAATCACCAAATGTGAATTGTGCCTTTGCTATTGTTATTTCTTCAATGATTGTGGAAACATGTACAAGTGGTGCAACGTATACATTTATTTTGCATATCCGACATTGGAAGTATATTTCTGATAAAACAAGTTCGATTTTGTTATTGCAGATGTTTTTTGTTGATACGATTTCTATGTTTTCTTGTATGCGAGTAAGTACTCCATGAAGACAATTTGATATGTTGAAATTGAATTTACGAAATTCAATATTGGATAGTGTAAATTTTAAATGTAATTCCTGGATATAAAGAATCATAGAATTCATTAAATCTTCATCACACACAATGTCATTCACATGAGCATTTAGACTTCATGTATTCAAACTTGCAATCATTAAAGTATTTGCACCTACAATCAGCTTCTCTATATACCCTAATTTTCATGATGCTTTAGTTCTTAAGCGTTTTGTTTCTTCTAACACTTTCTTATTTACACAAAAAAATTGTGTTAGTCTTTGAAGAAGGTACAACGATTCCATCTTTCTAACACATGATAGTGTTGTGTAAACTAGTCCATGTGTCGATATGCCACTTGGATCAAATGCAATTCCATTCAACATTAAACCCTGTGATCGGTGAATTGTTCTAGAACAAGCTAGTTGTATCAAAAATTATTTCACACTATAGTTTTAAATCTCTTGCATTACATGTCAATGGTTTTGAAACACACGATATTGGAGTCTAATTAGATGAAATGTTTTCACCATACATTTCATAATACTTATTTCTCTTAATTTTGTTGATAATGGATTTACACGAAATCTATTCATAACACATCAACATTATTGCTATTTTTCATATATATTTTTTTCATATTCCATCAGTGCCATTAATGAGACCATATTATGTATTATAGTTCCATGTATATAGCTCAACAATAACATTGCATTTGATAAGGATTATCGATGGTAATATTAATGTCTTGTCATATGTAACAAATCATATTTCCTTATTGTGAGATTCACTAATTGCGTCAATAACTATTAGCTCTTCATTTACATGTGACAACATTTTTTCTTTATTCTTTTGTACATCCTTGTTTATGTAAAATAGATATGGAAACAGTGGATCCATTGGAGCTGGCCTATAACACTTATCCTTTATATATTTTATGTATTCATCTAATTGTTGATTCACTCACATTTTGTTAAGGATTTTAACGAACTTGTTATCTTTTTGACGCATTTTCATATGAAATTCATAGCATTTGATTTTTTCTTTTGAGAAACCACATATTAGTTTTTTATTTCTAAAATTGGTTGCTCAAAATTCAAAGAATGTTTGATCGATTGTGCTTGGAATAAGTCACCTAAAAATATTACATCAATATTTCAAAAATAAGCCAATGGAGTATGCTTAATTTCGCATAAGAGTTTGTCAACGTGGTATAATAATATTGAACCTATCAAAGACGCCTCATCAATTAGCATAACATGAAGTTATTTGCAATGTTTTGTAAATGTGTCTAAATTTTCAGCTTTAAGCGAAATATTTTTAGATTTGTTAAATGGTAAATGGAATGCAGAATGTAATGTTGTACCACTTGCATTGAATGTTTCCTTCCCTGTATATGTTGTGATGGTTCCTTTTAATTGACATGGGTCATATCAAAACATGTTGTTGTACAAGCGAATTAGAGATTGGAATATTACTATAATAGTGAACGTTTTTCCAACACACGCACCACCTGTTACAAGTACATACAATGGGTCATTTGGATTTTTTTTCTTCTCATCGACTATTTCTTTCACTATTTTTGTCTATTCTGGATTAAGCACTCTCATGATTTCATAGAATTATGTTTCTTCTAGTACTTCTGGTTGCTTTACAAGTTAATAAGGTCTCCCAACAATTTATTTTGTATTTTTAGCCTTCTGCAAATATTGCATATTGACTTGATATCATATTCTTGACAACGTTTTTCACTTTCTATTTCTTCACATGAAGGTAAATTTCTTTCAAACAATTTAATCTCTTTGTTTTCAAGCTCAGCAACTATACCATTAATATCAACCCACGTGGTCATTGTTTTGTTCGTGAATTTTCGCTCATTACATTTTATGATTTTCTCAAATAAGAAATATGCATTCTCCCAACTTGAATATTGTTCTTTAAATACGTTATTGTCAATAGGATATGAGACATACAACATTAATTGTTCTCAGTGATAGTTATCAACATCAATATATTTATTATATTTTATGTACCTTATAACATATGGTCTCTTAGTGCCTCCTCTTTTTTTTCCTTGTAGTGTATAACACGATGCAAAGTTCAGCTAAACATACATGTTCAATTTTTTTGGTTGCTACAGTTAACGATTGATAATTGATAGACATATTATGTTTTATGAATCATCAAGTTCACGTTTTATGTCTCTTAGTTTCTTTAGTAAAAGCGTTCAATCATATATTATTGAAGTATTAATAAATATACATTTCCTTGAACTAGTATTTAGTGGCATTGTCAATGCTATATATATAGCTTGTTGTGCAAACATTTGTTATAAGTTCAATAAAGCTTTTCCAAGTCTTGCAATTGTTTCAATGATATCACCATCATTTTTTTGACACTCCACACACATTTAAACATCGATGTCATTGTTTTATCTAGCTTTATCATATATGAACTACAATAAGTAGTTGTTGCATATGAATCAAGTACAGATTGAGCATCAATATTTACATCTAGATTAACAGAATATGTCAAGTAGAGTTATTAGTCCAAGTGTATGTTGGATCTCTTTTCAACAAATTTGTTCTTTGCTTTAGAGTACACTGAATTGCATGGAAATAATCAGATTCAGTTATACCTATTTTTTCCAGAAAAATTTCAAATGTATATGCCGCATCATGTTCCATATGCTCTAGTGGATCAAATATCATTGTTGCATTCACCTTTGTCTTTTCATTTTCAAATTCCATAGGCTCAAGTCTTCATGTTCTTAGCATTGGTGGTATGAAAAATTGAAACTGCTATGCATATATTTTCCTTTCCTACGAGTGCTTGTGTGACGATGTCGTTGAATAGTTTTCATATTTATAGGTAGTTTGGTCGAATCACAGGACACGTACTTGTCAAAAAAGTTTTTGATTTCAGTATCTGTACTTGTTCCATATATGGGAGCATTTTTAATCCATATCAATCCATGTTCATGTTTGCTTCCTCGATTTTGGAATTTTGTTACAAAGCAGTAGTCAACAATATCACCAAAGTACTTGGACTCATGTTGAATTAACTGACATACAACATTCAATATGCTTAAGTAATATTGTATAAAGGTAATGGAGTCATTTCTTATCAAGGTATCACTATAATGTTCATCTACTTCATTTTAAGTACACAAATTTTTTTTCTTGATGTATTTGTTGCAAAGCATTTACTAAAGGATCCTAGATATGTTCAACACTACTAAAAAAACAAAGAAAGTGGGTGGACATAATTGTCGAATCATTGCATATGAGTTCTTGCGCAAATGTGAAAAATAGTTTGGTGATGTTTCTATTCGTCTAAGATCTATATAAGCAAACTTTGATGCAAGAATGTGTTTCAAATTTTCCCTTATTTTAACGTCTTTAGCTATTAGTTTTTTTTTTTCTTTTTAATTGTCCCTTTCTTATACGAATCCAAATACCACTGAATACTTGATTGAGGATAAATCAAACTATTTTGTAAAACAAATTTGTTATATGATACACAAAATCATGATCTTGAGGCAAAATTTTTTACTTAGAAATATTGTGATATGTAAAGTTTCTCGTAACACAGCCTGATCGTTTTTTCTTTTTTTAAGGTGGGAAGGTTCATCTCTTTTGAATATGCTCAAAGGCTTATAGCCTTCACCCAAATCAATGTTTATTTGATTATTACGAAGATCATAAATACTATATGAATGCTAAATCCATGTAAGAGTGTCTTTTACACAAGTTCTTGATCATAGTAATCATTATCATCATTGTTTTTTGTATCTCCATTTGTCCCGCACACATATGCATCTTTCTTTTAGTCAAAGACTTGTTTCCAATTTTTTTTTATTCTAACATTCTCTAGTCTATAGAGTGGAGTTTTACACAATCATCTCATTTCCCTCATGACATTATGAACATGTATTCGCCCAACAACAAATATGCTTTCAAACACTAAATATCTTTTAATTTCCATGACCATATTACTAAATTTATTTATTTCATGAGGAAGTGTGTAATATCCCTATTACATTTAACCATGCGTAAAAGTAATTTCAAGTTATGAATTAGTTATTGAACTAATTCTTGTTAGTTGTAAAAACTGAAATCAAGAAACGGTGGATTAGCGCTGAGACCCCAACTATTACGAGATGCCTGGTTACTTATTTGGGGGTGGTCTTCATCATGGACTGCCGAACCTGAATTTTCTCAGACTTCTTTGCAAAATGCCAATTTGCATGATCATTTCAGAATTTGAAGGTGAAGAAGCAGCAACATGGTATTTCACACAAGATTGTTCCTCAGCGAATCTTGAACAATGGTTCTCAAGAGTTTGCGTGTGGGTTTTAATCGGAGCTGAAAATAAGATTGGAAAGAAAGAAATGAGGCGTCGTATGGTGAGCAGAGAAGAATGTTCCATTATTTACACTATCAAATGTGCGCCATTAGCTCCGGGAGTGCCATTTAAAAGCTGCAAATCTGCCTATTGGAGTGAGGCAAAAGTACAGATAAGTAACTTGCAAATTCCGAGTTTATTCACTTGCTTTCTGAAAAGATAAGTATAGATATATTATTTGCATTCTATTTCTTGAAACGAAAAGATGCAATATGAATAATTATTGCACATAAAATCTAAGTAAATGGTTATTCTTCAACTAAGATTGGAGTAATTTTTATGAGAGTGCGTTAAAGATATTTGACAAATTCTAGAGAAACTTAAGTACACATGTTATTTAGATTCTATTTCTTGAAAATAAAATAGGCAATATGCACACAGAATCTAAGTAAATGTGTAGATTTTATTACAAAGATTACATGTGAATCTTGTGTGTTAAAAACTAAGTAGATTTGTCATTTTCTTGGAATAAAATCCTTGCTAAATATAGCCCAAATATCTTCTTGAGAAAAGAAAATGAGGCATATAAAGACATAGCGTGAAAAGTGGCCAAGATTTCTTGAATTAAAATATGTATTTCTATTTAATAAAAGTTTTCTTTTGAAAAAGATATATATGCTAATTGCATTATGATTCTAGCTAGTTTCTAAGTTCTAGTAAAATAACTATGCATTACATGCATGATAGAGATAGCTAATGATGTGCTTCTAGGCACATAGATATCCTCTTCTAACTTTCTTGAAAAGAGTATGTGTTATATACACATAAATATAGTTCCATTTTAGAAAAGTGTGTATACTTCATGTATGAACAATGATGGCTTTTATGTGAAATCTCTTGAAACAAAAATAGAGTTTCCTACTCTTAAAAGACATATGAATAGTGTTCATATCATATCAAGAACCCTACTTGTTTCATGAAAAGATTATGTGCATTGAAGTAAAAGTAATTGTGTTAGGAAAGACACATGTTGCATGCATGTAAGGGTAGCTATTGTGATTTTGTGTGTACATAGAGAAAGTGGGGGTAGCTATTGTGATTTTGTGTGTACATAGAGAAAGTGGTCATGTTAACTTTCTTGAAAAATATAATCTCTTGAAAGATTGTCTTGTTAGATGAGTTGTGTTGACTTCTTGATTTTGATGCATAAAGGGTAAGTTAACCTTGTTTTTGTATCTTGATTTTTATGCATAAAGATGAATATCTTTAATAATTTCTCGAAAGGGAAGCTTGAGAATCCTTCATATAGGAATATAGTGAAATGAGGTTATAATGACTTCCCTTAAGAAAGAATTATGTAATTGTTTACGTGAAATGTTGATAGAATTCTAGAAAAGGGATTATGTGTTGCATACTTTCAAGGAGGGCTCTTATCATGGCTCTTATGATAAGCTATTGTATGCGTAAAGAATAGTCAATGTGTTCTAAAGATATATTCTTTGTATGGTTAAAAGAACTATTGGGCCATATTTCTTTAGGAAAATGATAGGTGATTACTATTATGCTCACATAACTATTATCTTAGCTTCTTGTTGAATGAGATGTGTATGCACACAAGATTTGTGTTAGCTTTCTTCAGAAAGGATATATATATATTCGCATGCAGGAAAAGACTACAGGTTGTGTGAGAATGCTTTATATATTTGCATGCATCAAAAGTGATAGCTAAGGGACTAGTTCTTTTGACAAAGTTTATGTAAATTTTCATGCAAGAAGATTATAACTGATATTTTAGTTAGTCCCTTCAAAGGAAAGCCTTAGTGCTTGTGCCCTTTAAGAATATGTGCAGTGCTAGTTAATATGATTATTTATAAATGTAATCATGATGTAAATGTTGATAATGAGAACATGGACTTATAAACTAATGTGTTATATGTTTTAAAGGGAAAAATGGACTTGTAAAACTAATGGTTGGTTCTCTTAAAGAGAAATATGCATTAGTGTGAATAAGCATTGTGAAAAGTAGAATAAGAATTTACTTGAAGATATGCACTAGTTAATTAGTATGTTATGCTTGCTCATGCAGATGAGTAGATGTTAAAAGATCTCTTTTAGAGGTTGATTATTGATTCATTAATATGGTATCTAACCTTGTTGTCAAAGCTTGCTGACGATAGCATTGACTGGAAACGATGGCGGTTGGTGCCAAAGAAAATTGATGTTTAACATTGTGGCAGGAAAAGGATTAACGGGCCATGCAGATGAGGTAGAGTTGCGGGATCATCCATTGCTAGAACAATCATGCCACAAGGAATGTTGCATGTGGCGGTATGTAAGGAAAGGGTTTCATGGAAAATGTATTAGCTTTTAGCTAGTTATGTAATAGCTTAATGATAATTCATTGTAATGATTTTTATAACAATGGTTAAGGGATGGAAACCCTTATAAGCCATTGAGTGAGGGGTGAAATCCCTCACGAGCGTTTAATAATAAAATTAAACGTTTGTTGGTTTTCACCCTAATGGGTTTCCAGGGTATATTGGTGTTCAATGGTGTGATTGCCTTTTGTGTCAGTTTGATGATGATGAATCCTTGATGTTGATGGTTCTTTATTTGATGGCATGATCATATTGTCCAAGTATGAGATTAATTAATATGTTTATGGAAATCATGAAATGGATGCAAGGATTCATGAGACAGTTTGTGTTATTACACTACACAGTGGTGGTTAAAGGTTATGCAATGGTTATGCAACTTACTGTCTTTGATGGAAATTTACTTGATGTATTAATGAATATTATATCTAATGGTCAATGATGAATTGTGGAGTTGTGAACTAGATAATTACTTGTGGTAATTTGTATAAAAAAAAATTCTAACTCCCTACTTTTACATGCGAGGTTACTGGGGTATGTTACAA
>APFE030758803.1:29624-44340 GCA_000404065.3 Pinus taeda | reverse complement strand
TAAATATAAGGTGACTTATGGAGTAAATATAAAAAAATGTTTTATTTATTCACCATACCTGTCGTTTATTTATATTTTTATTAATTTACCATACCTCTTTTATAAATATGGTATTTGGCCAATAGGATTCACTTAAATAAAACCTCTTTTTTGAGGCTTCTTAAATAGAAATAGGGTTATGAACTAAATATAAAAACAGGTTTTATTTATTTACCATACCTCTAGTTTATTTATATTTTTATTTATTTACCATACCTTTGGAGCAAGTATAAAAAGAGGTTTTATTTATTTTTACCATACCTCCACTTTATTTTTATTTATTTATTTACACCCTTGTTGTTTGTAAATATAAGGTGACTTATGGAGTAAATATAAAAAAATGTTTTATTTATTCACCATACCTGTCGTTTATTTATATTTTTATTAATTTACCATACCTCTTTTATAAATATGGTATTTGGCCAATAGGATTCACTTAAATAAAACCTCTTTTTTGAGGCTTCTTAAATAGAAATAGGGTTATGAACTAAATATAAAAACAGGTTTTATTTATTTACCATACCTCTAGTTTATTTATATTTTTATTTATTTACCATACCTTTGGAGCAAGTATAAAAAGAGGTTTTATTTATTTACCATACCTCCACTTTATTTCTATTTTTATTTATTTACACCATTGCTGTCGATGAAAACCATATTTAAAAATAGGGAGCCGTTCACAGAAGAAATCAGGGTGATTAGGACCAAATACAATCTTCCAAACCACCTCCCAAACCAGAAAATGGGGGATTGCAAACAAATTTAACTTTGCAAAGGTGAAAATCTGGAGATTGTAATGGAATATAACCTCCCAAACCAGGCCAATCGGGTCAAGTGAGTCTTTTCATAGTTTATCTGCCCTTTTTTTGGTCTAAATATATGAAATGGGTGTTTTATAAAAATTTCACCCTCTAAAATGAAAAACCCTTAAATTTTGCCCTTGGGCTAAAATTTGCCCCTAAAATTTACCATAGTCAAATGCATGTTTCTCAACAATATTGAGATAATTGACCATAATCAATCCCTTATATTGTTAATAAGAACACATATTTCATTAAGTTCGGAATTAAGTAGTGGATATAGAACTCTAAAATAACCAAAAAATCAATTGAGTGATGTCCTTGTAGTAAAAAATTTCAAATTCTAATGAAATATGTTTTGAAATCTTGTCACACAATCAAAATTTAAAATGGTCGATTTTATGAATGTTAAATATTGACATTGCACATTTATATTTCCCACCAACTGTAGGTTATTCAAAGATAAGGTTCTTTCGAGTGATAATGTCTTACCTGATAGTTGTAAAGAGACAAATAAGTTGTTAAAAATTGGGTGTTGAGTACATATCATATCCCGATAGTTGCAAAGAGGAAAATAAGTTGTAAAAACTGGGTGTTGAGTAAATCATATCATCCATGTTTGAATGATTGTATTCTATATAGATAAGAATATGCAGACAAAGAGATATGTTTGAAATGTGGGCATGACAAGTACCATAAGAAAAAGGGTAAATATCATGGTCCCCATCATAATATATTGAGGCACATGCCTATAATCCCAAGGATTGAAAGGCTCTTTTGTTGCAAAGACTTAGTTATGTTGCCGAAATGGCACGCCTCACACAGAAATGGCTCGGGAGTTATGTGAATCCAAACATATTTAATAGCCATGAAGCATATAGAGGATACATGGCCCGAAAACTTGAAGGATGAAGTATGAAGTCTACAAATCAGCATAGCCATGGATGGCGTTAACCCATATTCCCTCTAAAAAACCAACTATTCTGTTTGGCCTATAGTATTGATCAATAACAACATCCCCCAATGGTTTTCTGTGAAGAATGAACATCTTATGTTGGCTCTCATAGTTCCTAGTAGAAAACAAGTGGATAATATGGATGTCTACTTACAACCATTGGTAGATGAGTTGAAGGAATTATGGGAAGGGATACATGTATACAATGTATCAAGACTCATCACAATAGAGAGGAATTTTACTTTGTATGGAATATGTGCTTACACCACACATGATTATCTAGGCTGAGGAGTTTTATCTCGTAAATTACATGTTTATTGATTTGTTTATATATGTAACAATTTTGTTTAAGATATTAATTTAATTCATTGTAATTGTTCTAATCTTAGTTATAACTAGCATGTCATGGATACAATAATTTCAAAGGTCTTGTAACAAAATAGTATCATGGATGTAAATTTTGTCGACCTTTTTCAAAGGCTAGGTGGTAAAACCACCTACGAAAACCCATGTATGAATGCTCTAGGGTATTCCTCCCAAAATAACACGCTTACAGAAGAGAAACATTCACTTTCAATGGTACACCATAGAGAACCCAAAGTTCTACAATAACAATAGTAATTGAATGACTTAAAGAATATGAGAGAGAGAGAGAGAAGAAGAAGGAGATGACAAAAAAAATTATTTAAAATGGGGAGCCTATGTTGTACGATCCAAAATTCTTTGACACCTATGTTGAGAAATTTCCCATTGGGATAAAGAGGAAATTTGTCTTTTATGAGCTCCCATATTGTACGAGGGATTCACTGAATGAACCTTTGACATATCGCTTCCATTCATGACATACTAAAAAATACCCCTAATTTGACTACATATTGGAAAATACCTCTAAAAATCATATTATATAACCCCCTACCAATACAAACCCAATACACCTTTCCAATTTAAAAGATCCCTACTTTCACTAGATATTATAGGTATCCATTTTTCATTAACATTTTTTATACCCCTTTATATTTTTACATTAACTTTGCAAATATAAAAACCATATACTCCCTAATATATGCTCAATATATTATGTCATTTTTTTCTCAATTTGTTATTTCCGCAATAGGAACCCATGTGGTATGGTATTACTCCTCTAGTGAAGCCCTTGTGCCATATTGGTAGAATTTTAAGATTGCCCACTTACTAGATCCCATGCATATATTTAAAAATGTTTCATCTTCTTTATGGAGGCACCTATCATTGAAATAAAATGACACATTGACGATTAAGAGATATCTTATGTCCTTAAAAACTAAAAAGAAACATTAGCCAAAACAAGAAAGTAGAGGAGAGGTTGGTACCCCTTGGTCTTTCATAGAAGGTGATGTCTCATGGATTTTAAAGAAAGATGATCTTTCTTTGGCAAATGAAGTTAAAATGGGTTTGAGGGTGCCTTATTTATATGGGTCTTCACTATGTTGTTGCTTCATTATTGAAGACCATTTGTTGGGGTTGAAATAACATGACCATTTGAACCTTCTAAGAGTATGTATGTCAAAAAGATGATTTTATTATTTTTGATTATTTTTATGTCATCTGATAGAATATAATTAATTTCTTTTATGTGCTTACTTTGCAGTGCCATTATTCTTTGCTAGTGTGTGGGTGTGTGAACCATGTCATGCCATATCTAAATTATTTTCAATTGTACATTGGATTACATAAAAGGTTCCACAATGGCTCATGAGATAGCTCATATTGTTTGTATGTTTGAGAAAGAACTATCGATGAGTTTCACGGACTTGTAGTTCATCTTCTAATTCACCTAGTAGATGAGGTTGAATTAGTTGGGGTGGTTTCTTGTCATTGGATGTTATTCTTAGAGAGGTACGTAAAGAAATTAAAATGTTCTATTCTCCAAATGGAAAAGCTTGAGAATTATATGGTAGAGGGGTACATATCGTATGAGTCTTTATGTTATGCCAGTGATTACATAAAGAAGATCGACAAGGCACTAGGTGTGGTGATTTAGGGTGATGAAAGGGATGAAGACAAAAGAGAAGGGGAGCTTCTTGAAATGAATGGAAAAATGTGCACGATAAAGAGTAAGTTACTTTTTATTTGTAGTATTTCTACACAATAACTATTCACACTGAACTTTTATGTATATTTTTATCTCATATGTACTATATGTGTTGGTTTGATTTCATACATGAATTCAGAAATTGAAGTCGTCAACAAATTCGTTCTTTACAATTGGGAAGAGACATAGCCATGGGTCGCGTTAAAAAAATACAAGAGGAGGAAATGAGAATGTGACATGAAAGAATTCAGACGGTTGAATGGTAGAAGTGTGCCTCATCACGAACATTTAAAATAAAATATGCCAACGATATGCCCCAATAGTTGGGTTGCTAACCAAGTCAGAGAGAAATATGGTGCATCTGGTTGTTACCCATGTGTTTAAGAGGATGTGCTAAACATAGGGATTGGGTGCAACAACTAGATAATAATATCTTCCTATACATTTTTAACTTCATAATGTAACTTTGAATTGTAACATCTATATTTTATATTTTAATTATGTTCAAGTTATTAGACACATGACACTGTGATTTTTTCACTTTTTAATTGGTACATTTGTTCTCATCCATATGGTCATATGGACATCATTTTCACATGGATTATTTCGATGATGGATACATGACACAAGACTGTGGAGTGGAAGTCAAGTTCAACCAATCTAATCATGTTAGCCACTGTGATCAAAACCTAATACAGGGGACATTAGGTTATGTCAGAAATATGTAAGAGCTCATTGAAGTGAATTTCTCTTCATTACAATGTGTTACTTTTAGCTGAAACCGGTGGGACACCTTTGATTGAAATAATGTAAAGGAATATCATGATAGTGGGTTGATATCTATCAACTTTATAAAGACATGGAATGAAGCTAGGGAGACTTATGTTTTCACCAAACACTGCAACTAGGTTTTTTTTTACCTAGATGCGTTGGATAGGGATTGGTGGTTTTTATTAAGACACTACCCTATATAAAAAAATATTTTTGAGAATAACAATGTTATCATGCCAAGCGAGGAAGATAATTAGGGTGATAACAATATAAAGTGATATGTACTTATGTTATTTCTTCATTTATACTATTGTTGTATATTTTTATTTTCTTTATTTAGATAATTATATTGTTTTTTATTCTACTAATTATTGGCATTTTATATAATTGGTAAGATTCACAATTTTTTTTATATGTTTTATTTCTCTAGTGGAAACATTTTTACACTTAAAAGTAATTATTTCCAATTGTGTAATTTATAATTTAAAAATTTAAATGCTAACATATTTGTTTAATCTATATTTTGTGATAAGTTTAATTTGGATTTTTTGATAATTTGGTTTTCAAACTAGTCATTTGTTAGTTTACATACTTTTATCATTACTTTTGGAAATATTAAACTATGCCCACAATGTTGACTAAAACCACAATTAATTAAGTAATGTAAAAATTTGAGAGCAATCAACTTACAAAATAATGACAAGTGGAAACATTTTTACACTTAAAAGTAATAGTTTCCAATTGTGTAATTTATAATTTAAAATTTTAAATTCTAACATATTTGTTTAATTTATATTTTGTGATAAGTTTAATTTGATTTTTTTGATAATTTGTTTATCAAACTAGTCATTTGTTAGTTTACATACTTTTATCATTACTTTTGGAAATATTTAAATTATGCCCACAATGTTGACTAAAAGCACAATTAATTAAGTAATGTGAAAATTTGAGAGCAATCAACTTACAAAATAATGACAAGAACAAAAAATATAGGAAGATTTGCATCCATAAACTTTTAGGAACAATATAATGCTTATGATTAGAGATCATAAATTTTTTATAATAACAATTTTTAGGGTAGAAGAGCATATTAAAAAAGAGTAAATAGTACAATGGAAAATAACATTTATTCATATGTAATTGTGTTTTGAAAAGGAATTTAGTTAGGATGAATATGCATGAGCTATCTGTAAGATCGAAAAATATTTACAGTAATTTTACAATCATAGTTTCAACCATATTAATCATTGTAATTTATAAAAATATTTTTGCATTTTCTATTTAAAGTAAGTATTTTTTTTGCATTGTAATTCATACATAAAATTTCGATATAAGTTCACTAATATATAATCATAATAAATATATATAATTTAATAAAAATAAACATCTTGATGATAATCATTTAAGAAACATAAACATAATCTAAGATACACGTTCAAATTCACTAACATCATATAATTATATACACCTCTAGCACATATAAACAACATTGGCTAGCACACAAATCTAATTATTTAATAAGGCATCATCTTTGTGATCACATCTAACAATATCCCATGCTAATTGTATTGTTTTTCATCCATCTTGTTGGACTTTTATATAATTGGTAAGATATTAAATTTAAATTCGTCAAATATTAAATTCAAAATTAAATTGACTAGAGTTTCTATAAATATTAAATTTAAATTCCTTGAAACTATGATAACTTTAGTGATGAATTAAATTTTATTAAAATATAATTTTTTAATTTATATTAAATTAAAAAACTAATTTTTTTAGTTGCAAATTCTAACTTAAGTTTTCTAAATTCAACATAGATTGAAATTTTATTAATGAAGTTAAATTATTTTTATATTTTTTAAATAAATATTTTTTGACAATATTTATTGATGCATTTTCTTTTTATAAAATTTAAAGATAAAAAATTAAAAAAATAATTATAATTAAGATTCAAATATACATATTAATTTGAAAATGTTTTTAAATAATTATAATAATTAATAAAATTATTTTTAATGATGCTTCATTCACAATTATTATTAATAAACAAACTTTAAATTATTAAGTTTATGAAATCAAATTAATTATAATGTCATTTTTATAATCCAATATTTATAACGATTTTTTTAATTATAGTTGATTTTATACACCATTAGTATATATTTTAATTTTATTATAAATATTTTGAAATTTTTATTTATTGAGTACATGTTGCAACATACGTTTTGAAAATTAATGGTGAGGGTTAATTAAATATTGTCTAACTCTTCTACTATAAGTACACGTCACAAATTTCTAATTTTTATGCTTGGCTATGACTAGAAGGGTAGTTTTGTTTTGAGGTTTGTACAATTTAAGTGTGCAAAAATTATTTTGTTTTGTAGTGACTATTGTTTAGACATGTTTTATAAACATTTTTTTTTGTTTCTATGTTTTCTATAGGGAGGGATGCTACTCGCAACCCTTGTTTGAATAAGAATTTAGTTTGAATGAATATGTATTAATTACCTATTAAATAGAAAAAGTATTTATGGTAATTTTACAATTAGTTTCAACCATATAAAAATTCGTAATTTAAAAAAATACCTTTACATTTTTTATTTATAGTAAGTTGTTTTGCATGTAATTTCATATACAAAATTTTGATATAAGTTCACCAATACATAATCTATAATAGATATCATTTCATAAAAATAAACAAACATAAGCATCATCTAATATACACATTTAAATTTGCTAACATCATCTAATTATATACACTGCTAACGCATATAAACGTCAGTAACTAGCACACAAATCTGATAATCTATGAAGGCATCATCATCGTGATCACATCTTACAAAACACAAGAATTATCTAACATCACCACACTAATCCTCAAATATACATCTCATATTGTCAAATAACTACTATAACATACACATCTCTCTGCAAGCACATTAAATTAACATATCTAATATTACCTAACAATATACACATCAACACCAACATATAAATTAAGTACATCAACATGAACAAATATATATCTAAAATACAAATTACTGCTATAAAATATTTAATACAATAGTAGTAGTGGCAGCCTGGTCTATAGTAGAAAATGATGGATGGTCAACTTCCTGATCAAGAGTTGAAATACGAGATGGAGGAGGAGGTGATTGGTCTACTCTCTAAGGAGAAACATGAGGTACTGGGTGACCATGAGATGAATGAGGAGGACTAGGTGGTCGAGTACTACCAAAAGGATCAACACCCTAATCATCATCATCCAATGGGGTAGTACTCGGTGAAGACTTTGTATTTGTTGCATAGTAGTGACCACTACGCAATGCTAGTATACACATGTGAGCTCCAGAGATATGATGCATAAGACTCATCATATCGAGCAACAAGTCTATCCAAAGCTCTAGGAGCATAGGATCTTCATTGTGTCTCGAGTTGTCACAAGGAGACTCATGCCTCAACCAAATATCTAGAGATTTGATCACCCAAATCCATCTTGTATTCAATATCAGGCCTATGATGCAACCTCATGCCCACATGTATCTGGTCAAGATGTCTAGCCTCACCCTCTGTGGCCTTGGTTATCTCTGCATCTCCATCCGGTGACGGAAGAGGCATGTCCCCAACGAATGTGTCTATGTCTCAAAAGCATATAGTACACAACAATAATTAGACAGTTTCATTGAACAATTTAATAAAACAAGTTAAAGAATGTGATAGAATAAATTTTATTGTAATTAATTAAGACAATAAAATCAAACTAGATTAACTTAAATAAAACAATAATATTACCTCTAGCATTCGTTAGTTGATCTCGTGTGAAGCGGATGTTGGGAGACTATTAGCAAGACACCCTCGCATAAGGACCCAATAGCAAGACAAACATGTGGTCTGCCTCACTACCCAGTAGCTCTAGTGCCTTAGCAAAAATCTTGGTCGAATTCTCTAGTTGGCCCCTCTTGGACATCATCTCGCCCCACATGCGCATATGCACCTCAATCATTGGCTTAGGACAGTGATGGTCAAAATTAGGCCTCGTCTCTCGAAACCTCTCAAAAAATAAACAAAAAATCTCTAAAGAAAAAGGGAAGTTTGTCCTACCATGTATCATCTCATGACATCTTTCTAAAACTATACAAAACTGTCTCTAAAAATAACAAATCATTTCATACATTATGGCCTATGGACCAAAGAACCGACATAAAACAAAAGTGGGAAACTAATGCACTGCCCACCACTTGTATGGTGTGCAATGGTACTCACTGATAGTGAGAGTCACCTAACCTCCTTTGCACCAAAAGAAATGATAAGTAGTTGTCCACTAGATACCTAAAAATCTATTAGAGAAACTAGATGATCCCAAACATATCTCTAAGATTAGACAAGTTGACGCTCTTATGCAATACCATGGGGGACATCAAGTAAATGGGGAAAATCCTCCCCTCTCCTAGATAGGTCGATGATAAAATAATTTCATCCTCATTGGGTTGAAAAGACTAATTAGGACTAACATAGAAAACTTATCGGTGGAAATTCCACCGATAGATCAACTGTGCCAACAACCTAGAGTCCCCCTTCAAGGATGTAACCTCTTCATAGTACTTAAGGAGACCTAAATTCATCAAAAGGCCTTGGTTCACTGCTGTAATAGGGTGAGGGTACAAATCCCTCTCGCTCTCTCATGCCTCCCACGATCGTACCATATTGTACTGGTAAACTCTCTGCTCTTCCTATTGTTCCTTCTTTCTCCTCTAATGTCTTTGCATGATTGACATTTGAAATACATCAGCCTCATACATAAAACAATAATTACTTTTATTGAATTAAAAATGTGTTTATAATATATTAATTTCAATTAAAAAAAATCAACACTGGTCTACCAAAAAACCAAGAAGACACCAGATATGGTGCACAAAAAAAATTAAGAAAGCATAAAAAATGGTGTGTACATTGACTTAATGCATTGCCTTTAGTTCACATACATACATAACATAGATTTTTTTATTTTTTTAGTGTGGTGCATAGACATAAAATTTCACACAGGTGCATTAATTTTAAATCGACATACCACACTAGAACGTTCAGGTTTAAATATTCAGTGTTTCATTGGGAAAAAATAAATGCATTGAGAAGTTAATTTTATTAGATTCATCGTCATAAACAATATAATTTTTAAAGTGGCGTTCGTGTAATTTAACGTTCCGATGGGTTTCAATTTACCCAACGCACCAAACCACTAACGGTGCATTAATGTTACACAATGATTTGCGGTGCACCTTGTGATTTACAAGGTGCACCATGAATGATGCAGGTCGAATGTCTCAAATGCACCTTGAAGAAAATAAAAATAAAAACAATACATTTTCTAAATTAATTTTCAATTTTACTCTATTAAAAATTAATTTAGGGAGAAACATAGACATTATGTAGATATTTTCTCATCAAGGAAGCATGGTGTCGAAGTAAGTGAAAAAAAAAATTAAGTTGCTCGTTCCGGTTTAAATATTGGGTGGTGTGTTAGGAAGAAATAAACACACTTGGAAGTTAATTTTACCAAACTCATTACCATAAAAATTATCATTTTTAAAGTGGTGCGTAGTGAAATTTAACGACAAAATGTGTTTCAATTTACCCAATGCACCGAACCACTAATGATGTGTTAATGTTACACAATGATTTGTGGTGCACCCTATAAAATCACAAGGTGCACTGTGAACAGTGCAAGCCAAACTTTTCGAACGCACCGTGATGAAAAAAATTAAAAACAATCCATTTTTAAACTTAATTTTCAATTCTAGTCCACTAAAAAAATAATTTATGGAGAAACATAGACGTTATGTGGATATTTTCTTATCAAGGAAGCATGGTTTCCAAGTAAATGAAAAAAGTGAATTTCATAATTGTTTCAAAAAATTCAAAAAGCATGCAATGAGCAACTGAAGGAAGGATGGAAAGAAGGGGAAGTACTGATGGCAGGGAATTTCGCAGAGGCAAAAGTGGCACTAATGCTTGGGAGCTCTACAACACTGTAAATGGAAAAAATGAATTGTACGACCAATAATTTATTTTTATTTAACCTTGTTCTATTGCATTCGAGTAACCACACCAAAGCGTATTATTGATGCAGTGCACCATGTTTTTCTAAATTTAAAACCTTACCATAGTGCACCATGTTATTTATGCATAAAGGTGTTTCAAAGAAATAATAGAACTGGCGCTTTGTGGGAGTATAACATCGAAATGGTGAAAATGAATTATGCGACCAATACTCAATATACACACTTGTGCTTCAATTTCACCTAGTGCCTGAGGTCATTCCTAAAATTTCAAAGCATCGGCGCTTCATGGGAGTATATCACCGAAATGGTTAAAACAAATTTTATGACCAACATTTTTTTAAACTTAAACTAGCATAGTGCTATTGAGTAGTGTTAGCACCATGGAATTAACTCTAGGTTGAAAAGAGGATCACAAGGGTAACCACAAACCTCTTGCAAATTGAGGTCCAACCCCCCTAGCCTTAGAGAGGGCTCTGTCCCTGTCTGGAGATATCATCACCTAACAACTGATAGATTTGGGTTTTAGACTCACTATGAATGATCAGAAATTGATTTTTGGTTTAATTTTTTGAAATTGGGTGTGAAGGATGAGGGCTATTTTGGGTCAAAGTTATAGATCCAAGTGAATAAGGGAAATAACGTATTTTTTGATAGGGGAAGATATGAAAACTTATTGGTGATTTTTCAAAAGTTCATTGTAGCAGAAATATAAATGGGTTAGGATAAAAAATGACAAACTAAGCATGAAACCATATATGATTTAGAATTTCCATGGAAGAAAAATCACAAAACAATCAGTTGGAAACTAAACCAAAGAAAGTACATGAATTTTGAAATAAATTTCTTTTAGCTGAGAAAAACGAAATTATACAATATTAAAATTTATTTGAAAACTAGATCTGAAAACAAAATATATGTTATTCATGAAGGAAAACAAATGAGTAAAGCATGACATAGGTATCCCTATTCAAACATCATTCACCTTGTTCTATTCATTTGGAAAAATAATGCTGTTGGGTCCCTATAATACTAGTGATTACCCCATTACTATTGTAGTTATACCCCTTATTAATATTGTTGTGCCCCTATTGCCCCCATATTGTTATTAATGTGCCCCATAGAATCCCTTTATTGTTATTTTTGTGGCTTTATATTATTATTGTTAGGTCGACTGGTTTATATTGTGACTCCTTAGACTCCTATATATAGAAAGGAGGTTTTGTCATTTGAATCATCCAAGAATTGTTCATTTATGTAATGTAAAGGAGGTTGCCCCCTCGAAGAGGCTGAATTCTAAGGCGTTTGATCTATCTTTTCTATCTTTTTCTTGAGCTGGTTTCATAACATTTGGTATTAGAGCTTTGGATTCTAGGGTTTTGCTGCTCCAAACAGGTCAATGTGGCATTTTCGCTATAACTTTTTCTGTGATGTTTCAGAAGCTAAAACAAAAAATCATTTGAGAATACCTCGCACTGAATCTCGGGTTCAAATTTTAGAGCTTTTTGCGCTATATTTGTGGAGATATGATCTAAGGAAGTTGGTCTTTTTGCAGACTCCTGAATTACATTCCAAACAGGTGACTTGGGGAAAATCATCACAACTTTTTCTTTGAGCATTGGATTGAAATTTGTTAAGAAGGTGTAGAAAGAGGATGGACTGTAGTTTCTTGTTTATATTTTTAATAGCCAAAAGTCGAAACAGTGACTCGTGGCACGTTGTACAGGTTCGCTCTACTGAACTAGTCTATAATCAGGTCACTGTGAGAGATTTCACATAACTCTTCCTTGGAGAATCCAATTTGGATCCGACTGGTGGCATTGGAAAGAGGACACAGAGGGCTACCATAGGTTGTAATTTTAGAACTGGATGATCTGAAAGTATAGAGATACATCAGAGGTAATATCAAGCTCCTACAAAGTGATAAAAAAGGTGTGTAGATTCTTTTAAATTTTTGCTTAAGATTGGTTTGAAAATTTATTTTGAAGGAATTCAAAGGGCTAGTAGAGCATTATTATCGGTAACTGATGCCCTGAGGAAATCAAATGAAAACACCTATTAAAGAACCTAAAATCTCTAGCATGACTCAGGAAGAAGAAGAAGAAATGTTATATGATATATCGAAATTACGAGAACAAGTGCAACAAGTGTCACTTGCACAAAAAACAACAGAATCTAAGATGGATGGTTTAAGGAAAGATTTAGAAGCTAATATGGATGGTTTAAAGAAAGGTGTATAAGCTAAGATGGATTGTTTAAAGAAAGGTGTAGAAGCTAAGATGGATGGCATGGAAACTAAGATTAATGGCATGGACGCTAAAATTGATGGCATGGATGATAAGATGGAAGAATTGAAGATAAATATAAATAAGTTGCTACAAGAAATGGTCACTAATGGTGAAAAGGTACCAAAGGAAACTCATGATGAGAACCAAAGAAATGTTAATCATGATCCATAGACTCTAATGTTGGATCGAAGACCCACCATATTCCAAAAATCGATATGAGGAAGTTTGATGG
This sequence comes from Pinus taeda, assembly GCA_000404065.3. Lineage (NCBI taxonomy): Eukaryota > Viridiplantae > Streptophyta > Pinopsida > Pinales > Pinaceae > Pinus > Pinus taeda. The sequence continues at coordinate 31,128 of APFE030758803.1, read as the reverse complement.
CAAGGATCCCGCAACATGGATATTACAGATGGAGCAATTTTTCGATCTCAATAATGTGCAAAACACACAAAAGGTACGTATTGCAACTTTATATTTGGAACCAAATCAGTTTGTATGGTATCAATGGCTTTTCTCTCGTAAACAATTTATCACTTGGGCAATTTTTACGGAAGAATTGGTGGCACATTATGAGGATACAAAAAGCAACACTTTTTTTAGCCAATTGATAAGTCTCAAACAAAAGGGTTCAATAATGGAGCACATTGAGGAGTTCCAAAAATTGAACATAAGGGAAAAAGATATTCCAGAGGAGCATAGGATTGATGTGTTCATAGGGTCTTTAAAGGATAATATCCAACATGATGTTCGCCTTTGGGAACCTGATTCATTAGAGAAGGCATTCAGGTTAGCAAGAAAAATGGAAAGCAAAATTATCGCAACCAGGAAGCATACCACTCACAACTATAAAGATGGAAGTGTTGTTGCCCCTAGTCTTCCACAACCTATAAGGTTGACACCACAACAATTGGAAGAAAAAAGAGCAAAAGGGCTTTGTAACAGTTGTGATAACAAATACACTAAAGGCCACAAGTGTGTTGAGAAGAAATTATTCTACATAGATTGTGAAGAGGAAGAAGAAAAGGAGCAAGAAAGGTCAAAAGAAGAAGATATACTCCAGGAACAAAGCCTAGATGAAGAAGAAATAAATCCGACCATATCATGTAATGCACTGGCAGGAATTACGACTCCTCAAACTATCAAGATAGAAGGACAAATCAAGAAGAAAAAGGTAATAGTGTTGATTGATTCAGGAAGCACCCACAATTTTATTCATTGTAGGGTGGCAAAAGAATTGAATTGCTTCCTATATCCAGCACCAGAGTGTCAAGTGATGATTGCAAATGGAGGAACAATAAATTGCTCTGGAAAGTGCATAATATCAAGCTATCCATGGGAGAATATGTATTGACTAGCCCAATGCTTTCCATTCCAATGGGAGGTGTTGATGTTGTACTAGGAGTCCATTGGCTACAATCCTTGGGTACAATAGCTTTTAATTTTCAAGAACTTTTCATGAAATTTTCTGCCAAAGGAAAGGAAGTTGAATTAAGGGTATTGCAGGGAAATCGGGAAAGATAATCAGCTCTAACGGTATGAAAAAGCTTCTAAAAAAGGATAAAAGAGGTGTAATTGCTCAATTATGTTCGCTAGATGTTTCCACATCGGAATCATCTATTTCTCTAGATCTCCAAAAATTCTTGGACAATCATTCCAAGGTATTTGAGACTCCCAAAGGTATCCCACCTATCATGATCATGATCATGCTATTCATATGATTCCAGGAAGTGTTCCTCCAAACATCAGGCTATACAGATATCCCTCTGCCCAAAAGAGTGAAATTGAACGTATGGTTGCAGAAATGCTAGAGGCTGGTATAATTCAACCTAGTAAAAGTTTTTTCTCTGCTCCAGTAGTATTGGTGCACAAGAAGGATGGATCATGG
>APFE030758803.1:16603-29082 GCA_000404065.3 Pinus taeda | reverse complement strand
TTTTACACAAAGCTATTTATGAGAAGGAAATGTTGGCAATACTCCATGCACTTAAGAAATGGCGACCCTATCTAATGGGAAGACACTTCAAGGTAAAAACGGATCAGATAGCCTTAAATACTTTTTAGAACAAAGATTATCCTCTGAAGAGCAACAAAAGTGGGTCACAAAGATGTTGGGTTATGACTTTGAAATCATCTACAAAAAAGGGAAGCATAATGTGGTGGCAGATGCACTCTCAAGAAAGGATGAGGATGTGGAAGCATTGTTGTGTGCCATTTCTATTATCCAACCAGATTGGATAAATGAAGCAAGGGAGGAATGGAAGAATGACGAAGAACTGTGGTCACTTATTCGAAAGCTACAACAAGATTCCAGTACGTCTGATACATTTAGCTGGAAAAATGATTCGTTATGGTACAAAGATCGCTTATACCTCTGTAAGAATTCCCAGCTAAAACAAAAGATTCTTATGGAATTGCACACTTCTCCCTTAGCAGGGCACTCAGGATTTTTAAAAACTTACCACAGGGTTAAGAAAGAATTTTTTTGGGATGGCCTTAAATCAGATATTCAAAAATTTGTGGCGAAATGTTTGGTTTGCCAACAAAATAAAGTTGAAACAATTAAGACACCGGGTCTATTACAACCTTTATCCATTCCAAGCCAACGTTGGGAGGAGGTTTCAATGGATTTTATCATAGGTTTACCCAAGTATGAGGGAAAGACTGTCATCATGGTGGTAGTTGACAAACTTACCAAGTATGCACACTTTTGTGCATTATCACATCCATTTAAAGCCAGTACAGTATCTACTGCATTTATGGAAACAATTCAAAAGCTACATGGAAACCCAAAGATTATTGTAAGTGACAGAGATCCCATTTTCACTGGAAATTTTTGGACAGAATTATTTTCTTGTCTTGGTACTCAGTTAGCTCATAGCTCATCTTATCATCCTCAATCTGATGGGAAAACTGAGATAGTAAACAAATGTTTGGAAGGATATCTTCGTTGCTTTGTATCTGATAAACAGACACAATGGGTCAAATGGTTGCCTCTGGCTGAATGGTGGTATAACACTTCCTTACATACAACAACAAAAATGACTCCATTTATGGCACTTTATGGGTATCAAAGACCATCCATCACATCATATTTAAGAGAAAATTCTAAGGTTCAAGCAGTGGAACATCACATCAAACATCAACAACAAGTCCTCCAACTCTTAAAGGATAACCTCGTGTTGGCACAAAATAGAATGAAACAACAAGCAGATCAACATCGCAGCAAAAGAAGTTTGATGTAGGTGATTGGGTATTCCTACGGCTACAACCATATAAGAAAATGTTCCTCAAGCAAGCTAAGAAGGATAATAAATTATCACCAAAGTATTATGGTCCGTACAAGGTGTTGCAAAAGATTGGTACTATGGCATACAAATTGGAGCTTCCTACAGCTTCTCGATTGCACCCAGTTTTCCATGTTTCATGTTAAAGAAGGTTATAGGCGACAAGCTCCCAGTTCAAACAATATTGCCAGAACTTGACGAGGAAGGAAAAATTATATTGGAACCGGAAGCAGTCACAGAAACAAGATCTTGACAGCTACGAAAATCGATCAATTTCAGAGATCTTCAAGTGGAAGAATTATCCGCTGAAGATTCCACATGGAGGATGAGAATTATGCAAGAAGTATCCAGAACTACTCAGCGTTGAGGACCACACTTTGAAGGAGAGGGGCATGTTGAGTCCTTATAATACTAGTGATTACCCCATTACTATTGTAGTTATACCCCTTATTAATATGTTGTGCCCCTATTGTCTCCATTTTGTTATTACTGACCCCATAGAATCCCTCTATTGTTATTTTTGTGGCTTTATATTATTATTGTTAGGTCGGCTGGGTTATATTGTGACTCCTTAGACTCCTATATATAGAAAGGAGGTTTTGTCATTTGAATCATCCAAGAATTGTTCATTTATATGTAATGTAAAGGAGGTTGCCCCCTCGAAGAGGCTGAATTCTAAGGCGTGGATCTCTCTTTTCTATCTTTTTGTGAGCTGGTTTCATAACAAATGCAATACAAAATATCCTTAGTCTCTTATAGTTCAAACCCAACCAAACCCTTTTGTAATGTCTTTCTCTTCTTAAAAACAATTAGGAAGATTTTCTTGCACAAGAAAGAAATATTAAATACAGTGTATCTCCTACCGACTAAGAAGATCAAGACAAACTTAATTTGGAAACATCATGTCTTAAATATTAGATTAAAAATTTAGTAAAATTGAGTTCATAAAATCAGTCTTATCCACCCATCCATATCTATCCTGATCACTAACATAATTATGGAAGGTCCAAAAATAACCAAAATACAAAAGCAGGCTTGAGTGACAAGTTACGCAGGAGTTGTGCAGCGACTGTACAGTAGACTTCCAGCTCAACATGGTTACAGGTTTTATTGGATGAAATTGATTCGGTGGGTAAACTGGAGATAGTGTTGGGTTGGTGTAGGACCCACTTGATGCATCCTTTAATGCGTGCAGACCCTCGAAATGCCTAGTCACCAATTGTGCAGCAGAATTCAAATTCTGATTTTGTTTGATATTTCCCACTCCAAAAACATTGTAATATATATAAATCCATCGCAGACACCTTATAACTCCCATCATGCATCAAATATTCAAAAATTTTCATACTTTCATAAAAAAAATGACTTCTTGTGATTGCAAAATGAGCCCTTGGCTACACATATTTTTTACTTTCAGCAGCGTGTAATTTTAAAAATGAATAAACCCACCTCATTCAAGAGACCAAAGCTACCTCCTCTTCTTCTTGGTAGATGATGCTTTGGTTTCTTTGCTAGATATTGTTTTGACTTCTTTAGATAGTTGTGCTATTACGAGTAGATTGCTAGGTAACTGACTGTTTGATTTTCTTGAGTTGTCTCCTAGCCCTTGCCAGCTTCTATTTCATCAAACTTAATCTCCTCCTCATAATTATATTTCTTGTGTAATATCTCTTTATCTGTCTATGTAAGATAAGATTTCATTTTAAGTCTATTTTGGCTTTATCAACTGTGTCATGAGCTTCTACAACCCGAACATGAGATTCTAAGATAGTATCATCGATGGCCCTCTTGTAAATTTCATTATTTTTTGCTATTTGATCAACTTTCCATTGGGAGACCCCAATCTTGTCAAATATCTTATGATGCTCCTTCCATTCATCAAACTAAAGCTTCTGTTTTGATGGTAGGGTTTCTTTCATCTACTCTTTCCCTTTGGTTGTTGACCTTTTCATAGGCTTCCTTAGTTCCACATTGGGTTCTCTTACCTCCTCTACGTCAATCACATGTTTTTGTTTATCTTCAATTTTAGGTCTAGGAGGCTTCCTGGGAAACTCACTTTTGTTATGCTAGGTTGCTTCTTCTGTTGTGTGCTTGAGCTCTCGGTTCTCCTTCTACAAATAGGAAATCTTAAGATGATATTTAGAAAGGTTGTCCTACAACTTTGTACTTTCAAGGTATTTGTCTTCCATTTGAACATATTACTCACCCCCTACACCCTGTGATGGTATATCCCCTAGGAGATCAATGGTGTTTTGATAGGTTGGCTCCTCACTCAACTTCTCGGTAGAATATCTAGTCCTCGGTCTATGATGAAGTTGTGTTTCTTCAAGGGCAAATTGTGTCTTTCCTTTCCCCTTACTAGTTGCTCTCCTATCCCTCATTGATTCCTTCACTGCCTCTTCAACTTTAGGTGCCTCTTCATTTTGTTCCATAGGATAAATGGCTACATGAGCCAGTAATCCTAAAGTTGATAAGAAACCATCCCAAGACATTTTTTTCTTTAACTCATGCAAAACTAACAATTTGATTAATGCAAAATGGAACAAGTTAAGAAAGTGTTTCTCTCCCTTAGACTAAACTCTTATTGCCATCTTGCACAAGCGTTTGAGCAGGTAATAAGGTAAGTTTAGGCTCCTCTTGTCAGTGAAAGGCACAAGCAAGCTAATGGGATACTGGTAAACCTTGTTGAATCGGCCTTCACATGTAAAATACCTTTGTATTACCTTCAAAAGTTGGTTGCAGTTGTTTGATAAGTATTTTCTTAGGAATTTAGTGTCATATTTGTCTTTGTATTAAGTTTTTTCAAACTCTTTAAAATGTGAGGCATCCAATTCCATTCCTTTGAACTAGCTTTCACCCTATAAGGGGATTTCTGTCACTTGAGAAATAGTTTCTTCAGACACAGTAAATTCTGAATCTCTAATTTTGATCTTGTCACCTTTAGAATTTAGGGCAAACATACTAGCAAGCTAGAAGTGGTGGCCATGTGTTTGAATTTTCTCACAAAAGGCTATGCTTCATGTCTCTTTGAATGTCACTCTGATTGGAGGGTCAACATTCGCCATCTCTAAACTTCTGCGATCAACATGAACTACCTCTCCTCCCTTTGCTTTGCTTCTACTCCTTGGGCTTTCCAGATGCTTTTAAAAACTGCAACACACACTTTCAGCTATGTTTTCGTGGAATACACCAAGTCTATGAAGAAAACATTAACTCATAGTGTAATGAGAAATGAAAAGGGTGAAAACATGATGAAGTGAGGTGCCAGCATGATGAACAGATCCAACTAATAGGGTTTTCACAAGAGTTAAATGACTTTGGGTCTTAGGAAAATTCGTATTCCTGGACAACCTTTTTACATACCAGATCATAAAAGTGGGCACGTTCGAAGCAAATTATGCCAATTAACATGAAATTTGATTGATGGGATATGCATAAATACACATTAAAATATACAAACTGACACACAAACCCTAAAAATTTCAAACATCGTGAACACAAACCAATCAACACATAGGGCATTGCGCAACGATTATGTAGAAAATGCACACAATCTTTACTAATAAATGTCTAGTTGGTTTTCTAAAGAAAATTGTAGCTGGAGAATATGTTTCCTACCTTAGACAACATGCAAGCTGGATTGGAAGTAATGGGAGACTAGCATTTACCTCTACAAGGAGCTTGAATCGGATACGTAGCAATTTAACAACAACTATGTGGTTTAGAATATACATAGTAGTTGCGAAGCAACCTTCTCCCACTTGAAAAACATGCCTTTGAAACTTTGCCAAGCTACTTTCGGCCTTATGTTGTCCGACCTGTCAAACCTTCTTAGAGTGCAAACTATGGATTTGAGAGAGAATGAGGGCAACATGAACAAAAAATTTAAAATTTGTGCTCCATATGCCTTGTTGTGGTCTTCAATGTAAACTTTGGGTAAATGGGTTATCATAATCATGAATTTTGAATTATGGGTGATGATGATGAATTATGAGTTTAGGGGTATGTAATGGAAATGATGATGAGAGATGATTTTGGGGGAGTGGGTTGTATATGATGGTAAATTTGAATCAAGGGAATATATCATGGTAAATGGTGCATGGAAGAAGTATATAAAGGTGAGTTATGAATCTATGAAAGGTGAAATGTGAATGGTGAGATGGGGATATGATGGACACCACTAACAGACCCATAGAAAATTAACAAATAGAACTTGACTACTATGGTTTTAACTTGTGACAAATGGAAACGCCATGAAATGATGCCCAAGAACCCTTAATGGCTTTGCATGAAAAATGACCTTATGACCTATTGATCATGTTGGACCTACCAACACGTTAGGGGATCTCCCCTGTAAGAAGTCCCAACTAGACCTTAGACTTTTCGGTGTAGGAGTCCCAGCAGTGGGGTAGTACATTATCGCCTTGACTGTGGCTATGCATAATGGTAAGTAAGATGTCCTTGTTGGTAGCAAGGGCGTGACCTTTGCAGCAAGTCAAGGAAGGTGCATGAAAGGCCCTAACAAATGGAATAGGGGATGAGTGTGCCCCTTAGAAACCTGTGATAGCACACAGCTTGAAAGGGGACACATGAGCAGAAAGACATCACAAGATGAAAAGATGGATAACCGACGATCCAAAGTGATGGTTATACCAATAGCACATTTTGTTAAGATTCATACAAACACATATAGAATAGTCGATACATACATTTGTAAATAATAGCTACATATATCATTAGAGTAACTAGGATAGCCGAACAACAATAAGAACATATGCATGAAACACGTTGGCTCTGTTATATTATGAAAGTGAAAGATCCAATCATACATATAATTGTGACCAACCACTAGTCCCAATAGCAGAACATTATAGTCATTGCCGCCTGCTCCTCCAAAGAGATATACTAGCTCTGCACAGTGGAGAAGCCAAGGCTTGTTATAATACACTCCAAGCTTTCTCGAAGATACACCTATAGGCATATTGGCTCCCAAAAGCCTCTACAATTAGTTATGAGGTTCTACAAATAGAAAAGGGTGGGGTGACACTTGACATTCCCCATTGTGACTCTTCACCTACCCTCATGACTCTGTTGGCATTATGATATATGTGTTGTACTTGATGGAAACACACTTGTAGCAGAAAAACCCACTTGTATATGGTGACTAGATGAATCTACATAAGAAATACTAGATGTGACAGAATGCATGACAGTAGTGTTTACAGATGTGATGAAATGCAGGGTAGCTTCAAGGAATTAGTTCAGAAGGCAACTCACTCAAAAGAAAGATCACAGTATAACAAGTAAAAAAATAAAAAATGGCAAATCAATCTTGAAAGAATGAAGAAAGAGAGGTATACGCAAGTTCACCATTGACCAAGCCGCATATACATGCAGGTTCATTGTATACAAGTCACGTATACGTACACACGCACTTTCACAGAAGGAAAAGAGCTTATACCTTGGAAAAATAGATTTTTGGTCCCAAGTATTTCATCCATGGTATTTTGATCCATGGTATTGGTCCAAGGTATCTGGTCCGGGGTATTGACCCTAGGTATTTTGTCCAAGGTATTGGTCCTAAGTGGTTTTGATCCATGGTATTGAGAAAGGCCTAAAACTATAAAAGGAGGAGAAGATCATTAGGCCGAGGTGTGCAAGTAGTGAGTATCTGTTTAAGTGTCAGATCTAATATGCAGGTTATTGGTTTATGGTTTTGTGCTCGATCTGAACCAAGGATGAACCTTAGCGTTTGATGAAGGATAAGATCTAATGATGTATTAGGATCTTAATTTTTGAAGTGATTTATCTTTATGTGGTTTAATCATGTATAACTGGCGCATGTTGTAGTCTGTAAATATGATGATTTGGGTATGACTGAAGTCTGGAATAGTTGTAATGTTTAAATCATCATTTATAGATCTATACGCAGGTTCACTTTAGAAAAGGAGCATATACACATTGGTTCTGCATATCAAAGCAACGTATACATCATAAATTTGATATGCAGATCTGTATGCTGGTTTGCTTTGAGGAAAGTGCGTATGCACGTAGGTTAGACACATGGAAGTAGTGTATACCTTATAAAATATGTTTTAGTTGCTTATGTTTACTGTTGCAGTGTTCTGGGTTCTGGCTTGGGTTTTGGTTACTGTATTTTGGTGACAGCATTCTCAATGATCAAACTGATGGGTTAACAAAGTGATTGATTGATTCAATTGTGGTTGGTTCAAAAGGAGATTGGTTGATGCAGATATATTTGATGATTGAACGATGTTGTTGATGGATCCAGTCTAAAAATTTATGAAACGTGGTCCCTGGTAGAAAAGAGAAGGTTGTAGCCTTCTGTAGGTTGGCACCTATGTACTAGTAAACATATCAGCTAGTACAAGAGCTAGGGGTTCTAGCTCCCTTCCAGTAGAAACTGGAGAACGAGAGACGGTTATAGCCTTCTGCAGGTAGAAGCCCACGTACTAGTATGAGACTGCACCAGTACAAAAATTGTAAACATAATTTTCTTATTATTAAAAGAAGATAGAGACGATAGCAGTAGGTGGTTTTTACCCACATTAGGTTTCCACCTTATATCTTGGTGTTCTTGTGTGTTGCTTATGTGTGATGCATTATTCTTCTTTTACTACATTATCTAATGAATTCCTGATATACTAAATAAAGTTCAAAACATGATAATTTGGGTAAATCTAAAGATCTCTGCGTATACGCTGGTTGCATTAAGCAAAGTTACGTATACACGCTAGTTCACTGAGCTGAAGTAGTGTATACAAATCATTTTTTGAAAATTAAATTATTGATCTAATAATATTGATTCACCCCCCCTGCTCAGTATTATTTCCAACAATTGGTTTTAGAGTAGATCCTTTCAGAAGAAGCTTGATTGCTTGAAGGAAGATCCATCATCATGAGTAATTAAGATAGCAGGGGATCCATCAGACCGCCAATCTTTGATGGGATCAACTTTTTTTATTGGAAGGTAAGAACCACAACCTATCTTCAATCACTTGGAACATATGTTTGGGAAATCGTGGAAGGAGGATATACATTTCCATTAACAATTCCTATAGATACAGCAAGTAAAAAGCAATATAAAACCAATTCCAAAGCTGTGAATACATTATTGGGAAGTCTGTCACAATCAAAGTTTGTCAAAGTTATGCAACTCAAATCAGCCAAAGAAATATGGGACAAAATGGTTCTAAGCTATGAAGGAGACTCTCAGGTAAAATGTGCCAAACTGCAAACTCTTAGAATTCAATATGAAACTTGCAAGATCCACAATGATGAAATTATAGCTAGTTACTTCTTACGTGTAGATGAGTTTGTTAAATGCATGAAGAATCTGGGTGAAGAGATAAAGGAAGTTACATTAGTTGAAATTTTTTTAAGATCCTTATCTGCTAAATTTGAATCAAAAGCATCTGCCATAGAATAAAAGCAGGATCTACAAACTATTACTATGACGCAGCTTCAAGGAGTCTTAACTGCCTTTGAGATGAGAAAAGGAGTTCCATCAGATATGAGAGAAGCCGCATTTAAAGCTTTAGCAAAAGGAAAAGAAGAACTCAATGAATTAGGACATATTTCAGAAGAAGAAGAGGTAGTAAACTTTGTCAAGAAGCTTCAACGGGGTTCCAGACGATTCAGAGGTAAACTACCTTTCAAATGTTTTGCTTGTGGTAGAGTCGGTCATTATGCTGCCAAATGTCCCGATAAAGATAAAAATGATGAAGGAAAGGAATCTGCAAAATGGAATAGAAAACAAAGTGTAAGTAAAAAGAGCTACTATACTCATGAAGATAGTGATGGTTTATCAAATAGTGATGAAGATGAAAATAGTAATGACTATAAACTTTTGATGGCTTCTGAAGATGATGATTTCTTGGATGCTTTAGATGAAAATGACCTTTATGAAGAAATCTCTAAACTCAAAATCTATTTAGAAGGAAAGAATATGATTATAGATACCTTGACATACCAACTTGCTGAAAGAGAAAAACACAATGAAAAACTAGAATGTGAAATTGTGGGTCTAAGAAAGGATCTTGAGAAAACAAAAGCTCTCAGTATTAGATATGCTAAGGGATCAGAAACCTTAAATGAAATTATCAAAGTGCAGCGTTCTCCTCTGATAAAGACAGTTCTTGGATATACTAAAGAAACATCTCAGTCATAGAAGTCGTCAACCTCCACTAAAAGCTATCTTGATGCAACAAAGAGCAGTGGACAGTTTGAAAACCATTAGCAAAGGCATAAAGTAGATCACCGGGTAAATTGGGCTCAATTTACTTCAAGGATGAATAGAAGCCACAACCAACCTCAAGTAAATCGTACTCAATTTGCTTCAAACATGAATATCAATATAAACTAAAATCACCATGTCAGTAGATTCGATAATCACAAGAACTTCTTTAATGGTCAATGTTTCTCATGTCATAATTTTGGACACAAATCTGCTCAATGTGTTGCTTACAAAACAATCATGACTAGAGAAGCACGAAATCAAAGGAATGTGACAGGGATCAAGAAAAGTTCCTATAATAAATTTTCTCTTCTTGAAAATGAAATAGAATGCTCAATCTGTAACAACTTTGGGCATGAAGAATCTGAATGCAGGAGTAAATTTCGAAAAATATCTCAAAAGGAGAAAACTCCATTAAATCCCAAAATATGGAGAAAGAAAGAACCAAAAACAGAAATATGTGGTATAGCCTTGTATGCAGAAGGACAAGAAAACCAGTGGTACATCGATAGTGGATGCTCAAAACATATGACACGTGACAAAGAAAAAATACACTCATATAATGCCTTAGAAAAAGAAAAGAGTGTCTCATTTGGAAACGACACTCCTGTTGTCATAAAAGGCAAAGGCTTTGTTTTCTTTAAAGAAAAAGTTAAAGCTGGGAATGTTATCTATGTTGATGGCTTAAAGCATAACCTGTTGAGTGTTAGTCAAATGTGTGATCAAGGAAATGAATTAGTGTTTCGATCAAATGGATGTGTTCTTCGTCGGCTTGATACAAGAGAAATCGTGATCAAAGGTACAATAATACCAAACAACCTATACATACTCAAGGGAGGACAACAATAGTGCTATCTAAGCAAAAATGATGAAAACTGGCTATGGCACAGACGATTGGGACATTTAAGATTTTCTCAAATAAGAAAAGCATGCAGATTCCAGGTTGTTTGTGATCTTCCAAATATCAACATTCCTAAAAATACTATATGCAAATCATGTCAATTCAGTAAGCAAACCAGGTCTCACTTCATAAAAAAGGAAGGGTTAGCTAGTAAGCCTATTGAACTTGTTCATATTGATTTATGTGGACCATCAAGGCAAAAGTCACCTCGTGGAGAAGAATACTTTATATTGTTCACTGATGATTTTTCCAGAATGTGTTGGATAGGTCTTCTAAAGCATAAAGGTGAAGCATTTGAAAAGTTAAAAGCCTTCAAAGCTTTGGTTGAAAATGAATCATATCACAAAATCAAATCCCTCAGATCTGATCTAGGAGGGGAATTTACCTCGGATGAATTCTTTGACTTTTGTGAACAAAATGGAATAAAAAGGTATTTCTCCACCACAAGGACTCCTCAGCAAAGTGGAGTGGGATAAAGGATGAACATAACTGTTCAACAAATGGGTCGTGCTATGCTAGATGAATATGGAACTCCTGCAACCTTTTTGGGTGAAGCTGCATTTGTTGCCGTCACTATTCTCAACCAAGCAAATGTTCGGGTAAACAACACTCAAACTCCACATGAACTTTGGTATGGTAATACTCCTACTGTAAAATAGTTCAAAGTTTTTGGAAGCAAATGTTACATCAAAAGGGTTGAAGAAAAACTTGGTAAGTTTGAACTGAGAGCAAATGAAGGTTTTCTTCTTGGCTACTCTTCCCAAAGTAAAGGATATAAATGTTATAATAAAAGACTTGGGAAAATTATTGAAAGTATTGAATGTTGTGGTTGATGAAACATGCAAAAATCCAAAACAGATAAAACCAAAGATTATGACAATGAAGAAGATGAGGATCAATTTCCCTCATCAAATCACATTGATTTTGAAGAAGAAACCAATGAAGCACCAGAAGAAGAGATAATGGTAGAAGAAAAGACTTCGTCCAGGTATGTTTAGAAAAATCATCCAGAAACTAAAATTTTAGGGGAAAAAGGGGCATGTGTGCAGACAAGAAGAACTATTACAAAAGCGTCAAGCTATCTAGCATTACTATCTTCCACCAAACCTCAAATTGTAAATGAATCATGCAAAGATGAATGTTGGGTCAAGGCCATGAATGAAGAACTTGAGAAAATTGAAAAGAATAATACTTGGGAATTAGTTCCTAGACGTCATGATAAAAATATCATAAGAACCAAATGGATATTCAATAACAAGTTGAACGAAAATGGAGAAGTTATCAGAAACAAAGCTAAACTCATTTGCAAAGGATATGCTCAACAGAGGTATAGATTTTGAAGAAACTTTTTCACTTGTTCCTAGACTTGAATTCATAAGAATGTTTCTTTCTCTTTCTAGTTTTCAGAAATTCAAAGTATACCAAATGGATGTAAAATCTGCCTTTCTTAATGGAGACTTAGAAGAAGAAGTCTATATTGAACAACCAGAAGGATTCATTCTTGGAAATGATGCAAAACGTGTATGCAAACTCAAAAAAGATCTCTATGGTCTAAAACAAGCTCCAAGGGCATGGTATTACAATCTTGACAATTATCTCCACCAACAGGGTTTTTCAAAGGTGTCAGTAGATAGAAATCTATATACAAAGATGGACACTGATAAATTGCTAATAATTGTTGTGTATGTTGTAAAAATTTTGAATAATAAACACATATTCAATGGAGATTATCCTGATCATGTACTATTTTGGAATACATACACAATACATAAGCTCCTCTACGTTGATCATCAATATAGCAGCACCAATAACAATAAAACATCAATAGCATGCACACATTAACACAGTATGTAACGCGGGGAAAGCTTACAGCTAAAAACCCCACACTATCTGTATATTAATGATTGAGAACATGTAACATTACAATAGTCAATACTTCTCACAAGTATCCAGCACTATCTCCACCTGTT